>OZ038381.1:174365229-174400229 GCA_964036045.1 Eutreptiella sp. 'Long Island Sound 2002'
TCCCTGCGCTCCCCTGCACCCCTCACATGCGGTCAGAGGACTCAAAATGAGGGGCTTCAGATGAAGTCGGGGCGGTAGATGTGTGGGATAAGCAACCAAGCGAATGGTGGTCAGGGGCTCCCCGTGGGTATCCGCACACCACCGAAGCGGACAGTTGGCCCGCGGTGACCTGCCGATCCCAAGAAGCAGACCACTGCGGGAGCGCGAGCATCCCAGTTCCCACTTCCCAAAGGGTGCGTGTTTGCAGTGGCAGTGGGTTTGAGTCACTTGCTGGCACACGCATGGGGCAGGTTTTACGCACCAGGTACCCCCCTTTGATCCGTCAGCTACGCAGAGCCGCGCTTGGGACAGAGCACTGCAGTGCTGTTGGGCAGGGGGGGGGGGTGGGGGCATGGAAAGTCCAGAGGGGCAGTGGAAACTTTGGCGAAGGGTGGGGCGGTGGCGACGAGGCGAACCTGAGGAATCGGCCCCAGGCCCGAGGCCAATGTGGCGCTTCCCTACGCTTCCCTGGCGCTTCCCAGTGCGACAGACTGGTTTGCAGTCTTGGGGGCGAGGGGACCCTTCAAACTGCTGGCGGGTGTTGCTCATCGGCAAAGAATGTGGACTGCTCGCCAGGCATCTGGTATGAGCGGCGTTGCTGCCCATGGAGTCTTGCTCGAGCAGATGCACCCGGTGCCCCACTGTTGCCTCGTGGCAGATAGACGGGTGGGGCGGGGGAGGGCGGCGAAAGAACAAAGGCATTATGGCAAGAACAATCACATCGAACTCTCACTCTCACTGAGGCGATCAAAGTGAACCCGGCCAATCAGAGCATGGGATCTCTCAGGTCTGCTGCAGTGCCGTGTGCTCCTGTGCCTGATGCCGCCAGCCAAATACCGCATCCTCGGACCTGCGGCCCGTCATTGGTTTGCCGGGCTGAACCATCGGATACATGGCGCAACACCGTTACCAAGGCCTCCATTCGAATCGAAGGGAGGCCTTGGTAATGCTCAACCCGCGAGGTTCCACCTTCCTACGTCCCTACTGAGCTGCAGTACCCATGAGCTCCTTGTCAATGGGCGACCTTGCAGAAGCCCCCTGCACACGGATTCACAGTGTCTTCAACCTCGGAACACTACTCCATCCCTTCCTCATTCATCCATCGCCCCCGACCGGCTGCAGTCAGCCCGGCGCAACACCTTTATGTGTGGTGACCTGATCCGCCGGCGGTTGTGCTCACACGACATATGCGGTTCAGACTACCCTCGAGGGGGGGGAGGGGGGTTGGCATACGCCTCCGTGGATTGCTGACTGGATCGATGGGGGGGGGGGGTTCAAGTTCAAACGCATGACTGCATGAGTTCCAAAGTCGTGCAGGCATGAGGCATCAAAGACAGGGGGCGGACCGTATGGTGCGCCCAGGAAGAGGGATGGCAAGGACAATGGACAATAAAAAGCGAGTTTCTGGGACGGCGGCAAATGTAGCTCCTTACGCTTAATCGGCGGCACCGTTTCCTACGCCCATCCCCCACAGGGGGGGTGCCGACCTGTTGTGCTGTTTGCAGCCAGGCGCACCGGACGGGTGCTGAAGATGCGCAGTGCTGAAGGCCCGTTCAGGACCACCGAAGACCCTGG
The DNA here is from genome assembly GCA_964036045.1 of Eutreptiella sp. 'Long Island Sound 2002'. Taxonomy (NCBI): domain Eukaryota; phylum Euglenozoa; class Euglenophyceae; order Eutreptiales; family Eutreptiaceae; genus Eutreptiella; species Eutreptiella sp. 'Long Island Sound 2002'. The sequence continues at coordinate 174,366,844 of OZ038381.1, forward strand.
GGCATGCCCCTCTGGAGCACCGGGGGACTTGCGATGCAGCTCTGCAGTATTCATGATGCTGCCCGTGCATGCAGCTCTGCAGGGGTGATGATACTCGTGATGCATGCAGCTCTGGGGGACTGAGGGTACAAAGTGGGGCATGCAGCTCTGCAGTATGGATGGCACTGGGCGTGTGAATGCAGCTTCGTGGTGATGATACTGCCTGCCAAACGTCCGCACTGCATGTGCACTGTGTGAACGGCCTCCGTGTGCTAATTTATTGATGATACTCTGTAGTATTGATGATGGTGCATGTGCATGCAGCTCTGTGGAATGGATGGTACTGCTCGCGCACGCGGCTCCTCAGCACTGCCTGTGAATGAATGATACTGCCCGTGCATGCAGCCCTGCACTATTGATGCAGCATTGATGATACTGCCTGTGCACGTGGCGCCGGAGTATTTATGATACTGCCGGTGGTATTGATGATACCGCACGGTAGGTGGCGTGCGCGGTCCGCAAACATCAGATGTAGGAGGCGTAAAACGTCACACGAGGCGTGCTGACCGAGGCCAGTGCACTGGACGCGGGGAGGGGCGAGCTCATGGTGCAGACCGTGGAGAGGGAGGGGCTGACCGTTGTGATGGACGGGCTGACGGTGGACATGGTCGGGGTGCCCGGCCGTGGGGTGCTCACCGTGGGCAGGGCCGAGCCGACCGTGGTGATGGAGGGGCTGACTGCGGAAAGCGGCGACAGGGGGGAGCTCAGAGCCGAGAAGGAGGACACGGCGCTGTCCAGCGTGTCCATCGACAGGACGCCCCCGGGCCACTCCCCCCAGATGGACGTGCTGGACGACGTCCGCGGGGTCAGCGACTGCGGCGTGAGGAACTCCGGCGACATCCCCTGCGGGCTCATCGCCGCGGCGGAGCAGCACCGGGGGGTGAGCAGCGGACTGGGGCTGCGGGCGTCCACGAAGCCGTCGAGCAGCGGGGCCCCGCTGACCGTCGGGTGCAGCAGCCCCTTCAGAGACGGGGGCGGCCTGTGCTCGGGGGCCGCCGTTGCGGGCCTTGGGGGGGCCGCCTTTGCCTTGGCGGTGGTCGGCCGTTTGGGGCGGACCTTCGAACGGGCCTTCGGTTCGGGGGCCGCGGTCTCGGCGGCGGGGCCCGCGGGCGTGACCCCCACGGGACGGGCCTCCGCCGACGGCTGCGGGGCGTCGTCGGGGCTGGCCCCTGCGGCGCGGGGCGTCGCGCGCGCGGACGGCGGGGCCTCGGTCTTCGAGGTCTGGTCCTGAATTGTCGCCACGACGCACGGCGGACGTGACGCTGCGGGCGCGGGCGTCCCCCCGTCCTCGGCGGTGGGGGTCGGCGCGGGGCCCTCCGGGCGGGCCTCTGCCGGCCTCTTGGCCGCCTCCTTGTGGCTGGTGCTCGGCGCGCGCGGCGTCGCCTTGGCCCCGGTGGGACGGGGGGTGGACGGCGCGGTCTTCGGTCTCGAGGTCTGGTCCTGGATGGTGGCCAGGATCCGCTTCGGGGGCCCCGCCGCGGACTCGTCAGGGGCGGCCCGTGGGGTGTGGACGTGGGTGCGCGGCGACTTCGGGCTCATGTGACGGAGGACCCACGACTTGATCTTCCGGCCCAGTCTGGTATGCGTGAGGGGGGGGTGGGGGGGTGTTTGGCACAAGGCCTTGGTGTATGGGGGGGGGGGGGAAGGCTGCGGCAGGGCTGCAGGAGGGATGTGGGAGGGTGTAGCAGGGATAGGGGTCTGGGTGGTGGGCTGCAAATTGCTTGAGGAGGCAGTTGGGGCTAGCCTACTAGCCACTTCAACAGGTGACCATGCAAGCCAAGTATCCAATCTCATGCCTTGTGGCTCTGGTGCAATACAGCCTCCATACACCTACATCTACCTACGTAGCAACAAAAGGATTTGCGAAGAGTCCGGACTCCAAAGTTGACGAGGACGTGACACCGCCCATGATTCATTCACTTTTGTCAAGACTCTACCTTGGGCCCACCCACCCGCGCACATCATAAAACCACACATCACAAAAACTCAGGGAAACAATGAAATTGGAGGCCAATTTCAGGTGCACGAACTTATTGTCGCCCTCTGATCCCCCCACCAATCCCCCCGCCCCCCTCGGGGGTGGGGGGTTTTCGCCACTAAGGCCTGGCTACGAGCGGCGGCGTGTGTGGTAGGGAGGGGGATGAGGGTGGGCTGGCGGGATGTCAGGGAATGTGGCAGGGATGGAAGCATCGGCAGTGGGAGGGACGCAGTGCCACAGAAGAGCCTCCGCAACACCCTGGGGGGGCGCACCGTGCGCTGTGCGAGAAGTTGGCTATTTTGGACCCGTTTCCCCCGATGGCCGGGGTGGCTGTGTTCCCATACGCAGGACCGCTCAGATTCTTGCTCAGTCCAAACACTCAGATAAGGCTGTGTTTCACACTGAAAATGCCGGATTGCTGTCTACATCTGCTGTTTTTGCCCTGCGGACGTATGCTTCCCTGGTGGTGGGCGGTTGCAGGGTGGTCACCTACTTTACTAATGGGCGCTGTGCCCGCGCTGTGCCCGCGCTGTGCAGAAACACTCCCTCAAGCACACAAACACCTGGTACGACGTGGGTGCTGGTGGTCCGGTGGCCCGGGACGGGCTCACCCGCCTCATGTGTGCCCCGCATGTTTCGAGTATTTACTGCTGCTGTTGTTGCCGCACCTTTTTGTCCGGCACCGCTGTTTGCACAAGGGATGGGGGTCAGCCCCCTCCCGCATCCCTCCGACTGCCTGCAGCCCCATCCCGGCCGATACCCCACACCGCCAGACCCGCAGCATCCCTCCCAGTACTCTGACCCGCATCTTTGCCACACTCCCTCACATCCCCCCCACCAGCCTTACCCCCTCCTTTACCCCTCCTGTTTTGTCTGCCCCCGTGTGGTAAGCCAGGGTTTTCTATCACCACCAGTTTTGTGATTTCTGTGTGGCCTGCAAAACGGCACCGCATGCGGTTTGGGCAACCCGCTGTCTCCCCAGAGCCCAATAGCAACATGTGAACAGCAAAACCTCAGGCCTTGAACGCTTGCGACTGGTCCAGCAGAACTGTGCCAGGGGCCGGCGCAGCAGGTGGAGGACATGGTGTGCTCCACGGGTGCTACATACTCCTCTCAACAGAGGCCAAGGAACCCTCAATTCGGTTGAGCGGGTGCTGTTTGCATCAGAGATGGGGCGAGGGCGGGGGACTCAACTGGTCAGGTTGCAGTGTCCGCGTTAGGCTCCAGCCGCGCCTGCCTCACGGCTGTCATCGCCTTCTGACCATCGTGCCAATATTCGGCGTTTCCACAGTACCTCCCCCCCTTGTAATGCCCCCCCCCCCCCCATAGGGGGGACCGTCACTTTGACAAAAAAGCACAGGAAATACTAGGCGTTGAAGGCGCCGAAGAAATTTTTTCTTTAGGTCACATTGGAGCTGCTGCAGTTTTAGAGCTACAGTTGCATGGTGCACGCCCCCCCCTCATGGGGGGGATCGTCACTTCATGACCGTTCCCCCCCCCATGGGGGAGGTACGGGGTTTGAAAGTAGGTAGAGGGTTGGTAGGCAGAGGGCCGGGGGGGGCGGGGGTTGGCAGAAGGCCTCGGGGGAGGGGGGGGGGCAAGCAGGGACAATGGGGGAAGGTTGCACGAAGCACACTTATCGCCAAAAGTGGCATAGCCCTGTTGGGACATGTGCAGTCCATCCGGGGCCCAGTTCCCATCGGTATCGGAATACGGAACGTGCTGGACCATGTCCACAAACAGCACGCGGCCTTTCAGGGTGGCCGCCCAGTCCCGCAGGAGGCGGTTGCAGGCGGTGCGCGCGGCGCCCTGCGGTGCGTGGCACTGGTCCCCCGTGAAGAACCGGCTTTCGGGGATGGGCAGCGCCACGGTCCGCACGCCCCTCGCAAAGCAGTAGTTGTGCAGGGTTTTGACGTCGTTCACGATGCTCTCCGCCGAGCGGCCAGCCGCAAGGTCATTGGTACCCGCCATGACGATGCAGATGTCGTACTTCTTGGCAGCCAACTGCACCGCGAGCCCCGGGCCGTGTCGGTTGAACACGTCGATGCACACCTGATTGCCCATGTTCGTGACAATCTCGTCGGCCCTCCACCCGGACCTACCGATCTGGTCCACTGGCATGCCGAGGCGTTTGCTCAGTTGCGCCCCGTAGGGCGTGTAGTGGTCGGTGTTGCCATAGTACCCCGCAGTCAGGCTGTCGCCACAGCACAAAATCCGCATCGCCATCCTCTGTTGCTTTGAAAACACGGAGGAGGGGACAAGATGCCGTTGTGAACAGCAGCAGCAGTAGCAGCGCATTGGGCGCAGGGCCTGCAAACTACTCCCCCCATGCAAAGTACGATGCGCATTCCATTCTTCACGGTGTCCCCTGGTGTTCTCGGCCATCTTCCCTTCAGCCCCAGCATTCAGCCTACGTCCTGTCGCCCGTCTCTCATGCGCGGATTACCATCTGCATGCGAACGATTGACGCCCGAACCAACAGTCCACTTGGGTTTGCTGGTTCTTGGCCCGTTGTGCCGGGCTTTCCTGCTTTGCCACTCTGCCGGTTCCATGGGTCCATTTGTCGGTGCACAGATGTGCGCGCGTGCACGGACACAAACACACATGCGTGGGCGCGCGCACAGACCTGGCGTGAAAAGCAGGGACTGGTTGGTGACAGTCTGCACACCCACATCTCGTCCGGTGGATCGTCAAACAAAGAGCATGTCTGACGCCACTAGGTGCAGGGCAGATTTGTGACACATGGCGGGGCTGCGTTCAATGGGGTATGGTCAGCCAACCGCATCACATGGCGGCTGCATGCATTCACCAGTAACTAGTTGATTCCAGTCGAAGTGGACTAGCCTCCGAGAAGCCTCAAAATCCTGGACGGCGGCCCATGATATCCATACCTCTACCCACCCTGTCTGTCTGTCCATCATAGACAAACATATAGAGAGACAGACAGGCAGGCAGGCAGGCAGGCAGGCAGGCAGACAGACAGACAGACAGACAGACAGACAGACAGACAGACAGACAGACAGACAGACAGACAGACAGACAGACAGACAAAGAAACAGGCAGGCAGGCAGGCTGATAGGCTGATAGACAGACAAACAGACAAACAGACGGGTGGATGGATATATGTTTGTCTATCTGTCGCAGCAGAGCTCCATCTTTGAGGTGTGGGATGATGTCTCAACACCATTGGCTGAGTTGGTCCTTCAGGTGCAATGCGGGCTGCAGTACCCAGTGTGATGTAGCACCTTGCTTGGTTTGCCACCTCAGTGGTATGCCATGGACATGGTATGCCACATGACTTGGATACTTTGAAACGGAATTGCGCACGCAGATCCACTAAACCCCCCCATCCTTCTTTACTATCATGCACCGATATAATATCATGCATGCATGATAATATTTTGGACCACTGAAATAATATCACGCATGCATCTTGCCCACCTGAGCGTACCACAAATAACAAATACCGAAATAAGGTGGACACTTTCCACGAAGGTTATCCCACCCCAGAACCTAGATACTCCGGAATTCTACTTAAATATTGTGTCCTTATTCTGAATCAATTCTGCAGTAACCCCCATTCGGTTACTTGGCCATACCTTGACCATGGAAGCCCCTGTGTCTCTAGACACAGGGTGCCCTATAATTCAAACCAACACCAATCTCATCCAAAGAGTGCACATTGAATGCATATTATTTTCGTGCCACGAACGGACAACTGCCGTGCTGCTATATTGGGTTTGGGCTTGGGCTTTGCAGCTGCAACATCTTGGAGCTGAATTTCTGGGGGGACAAAGTAATAGGGGAGGCGAAGCTTTGCCTTCTAGGGATCAATATACACAAGATCCTGGAATACTGCAGCCACAAAGAGGGGGTGGTCAAAACAATATCACGCAAAAAATAATATCGCGCACCAAAATAATATCAAGTGCGCGATATTTTCTGTGGTCAAGAATGCAGGATGACACATCAATGCCAGTTGTTGCGGGCAAGGGGGCTGTTTTGTGGCTCTCAGAAAATGTTTTAAAAAATAACAACATTCGACTTGCTTCGGACAGATGGACAGACGACTGTGCCTGCAGCATCCTCAAAACCGCCTGGTTCCACCCAATCCACCCAACAAAAACCAACCACGCTCCCGGACTTCCCACAAGGGTCTGCCACATTAGACGTGATCAGATGGTGCTGGGTCCTACTGAGTCGCACCGTGGATGCAACTGGTTCCGACTGCGTTCTGGTGTGCCTGCAGTGGACATTGCTGAGCGGCGCACTTTAGACGGCTGCAGGACGCTGGTGTCGGCGTAGCACGTCCAGAATACCTTGGGAATACTTTGGTGCCGCCGCTGCACTGCATGCGCTGCCGCAGCACCCGGACAAGCTTCCAGTCTCTGACATGCGAAGCGCTGCTGTGCACGTGTTGGGCTATGGGACAGTCTCCGAACGTGTATTCAGCAACAACAAATCCAGTTGGGGGCAACGCAGTGCAACAACATCCCTATTGACCCGCCCAGAAAGATGACAAAAGCGAGGGGCACATTGTGCCGCGGTGCAATGACGTATTCATTTTGCCAGCGAGCCTAAGACTGCGCCGTAGATGCGCAGTACACATGACGTTAGCATGGGGTGCGGGGCACGGACTTCGTCCGAGGCGTCCGGTCCCCTGGGTCACACTCTCACAAGACCGCTGCGCTCACTCCAAAATGAAGCAAGAGCACTCCTTCAAGGCATGTTTTCATTGTCCGTACCCTTTGATAGGGGCGTCATGCAAACCACCCCTGCCCCAAGAAATGGCCATTGTTTGCGCTTTGTCACCAGAGCCTTTGTGGCGGTCACACACCGCAGGCCTCAAGGCAGGACCGTGTGTAGTGGAGGGTGGGAAATGTCAAGTGGAAGACTGTGAAAACCGAAGACGAGCGTTGGACAGCGAAATGCCGTGCCAAAAAGAGGGGCTTTGGCCGCAACCCACCTCAGGCTACTGCTTATCGGACAGTCATTGGGGTCTCTGAAGTTCCAGACAGGCTAATTGGACAGTCACTGGGGTCTGAGACAGGCCATTGCTTGGTGACCCAGCAGGGAAATTCTATTCGAAGGTGGCCTACGCCTCCCCCTCCGGGGAAAGGCAAGAATTAGAAAAGAAGCCCAACTTTTTGAGGCCCCTTTCAGGTGCACAAACTTGTTTCTGGCGTCTGAACCCTCACACACGCCGTGCTACGATCCCCAAGCATCCCGGGTGCCCTGAGGGTAACCTCAGGGCGGGCCTTTTGGCAGTGGCTGCAAAAGAGGTCACTAGCGGTTGGGAATTTCCGGCGGTTACCGGATGAAGGGCCATTGGCGGACGGGCACCTTTCTCCCCCCTTGGATGCTGAGGGTACGTTCAATACCCAGGGTACCCTGAGGGTGCCCTCCCTACACACGGGCAGACAACAATATCATTCCGAAGAAAAATCCGACAAAAAAAAGCCCCCACGCCCCCACCCCCCCACCCCCCCTGGCCCTCCCGACCCCCTGCCCCTCCTCAGGCCCCGGTTCGGCTTTGGAACCAACTAAGGCCAGGGTCAGCCCCCACCCGCAGTCCATGTGTCTGGCAGCAGCATTCCATCTGCAAAGGACCCCGTGCGCCGCCCCCCGCCCCCCATCCCATCGGCCAAGCACTAGCACATCCCTGCACCCAGTCCCTCAGTGCATCTCCCCGTGTCTCCCCATGGCCGAACAATCGGAGTTCAAAAGGGAAAAGGGGGGCGGGGGGGGGAGGGTCATGGGTTATGGGGGTTTACCAAGCGCGAAGAGGGGGATCCAGAGCATCAGGGGGGCATCGGTGGGGGGTAGCCTGGGGGTACCCTCAATAGCCCGGGTCCCCTGAGGGCGAAACTACTGCTGCTCCTCAGGGGCGTAGATTTGGGGGTCTCGCGGGGGGCAGAGGTTCCGGGGTCCCCACTTACACGCCCCGCGTGTGTCACCTCTCTGGCAATTCCTGGCTTCGTTGCCAGGACGGACATCGTGCCCTAATGCAACGGACAAAGGGCGGCTTCGGAGGTGTGGACTAGCGAAGCCACCTGCAGCCGCCACCATCCCCTTCAGGGACTCCCACCGTTTGCGAGGGGCGGTGGGGTGGGGGGATGAGGTTGCCCGAGCTATTCACGCACGCCCAGCGTAAAGTTACCCTTTATCCCGCGCAGTGCCCCTCCGGCTCGCGGGGGCGCGGACAACCGAGTGACTGGGGCAGCCGCGTGTTGCTGCTGAGGGGGTGTCGATGCGGGCTCTCGTCCCGGCGTCAGGTGCGTGACGGCGGAGCCACGCAGCCACTTCGGGTGAGGGCAGTGCTGCAGTGGATGGGATGCACGCGGTGCTGTGTGTTCCCCCGTTTGACAGAAGGCGTCATTGGCCGAACCCCTCCAGACCACAGGCATTTGATTGTCTCCCACGTACACAGCGGCCCCGCTACGTTGTCTCACGGGGGGCGTCCTGGTCCATGGAGGACACCGCGGCCCCGATATCCTCTTGGAATTCCGCAGGGATGCCGAAGGCGGGGAGGTTCACGCGCTGCAGGAACAGCCGGGCACGGCCGCCATAGACGGTCCGATGGTGATGGAAAGCGGACTTCAGTGCCGCTTGCACCGTGGGCTCATCGATGTCACCCTCCTGCACGGCATGAGGAGAGTGGTCCACACGGGGCCCTTGAGTGCAGACAAAGGGGGGGCAATTGTCTGGGGGTATTTGTGGTCTCTAGACTGGCTGCCGATCGACGGCGGTGGTGGTTACCCGACGGCAGTCAGCGAGTAGGGGGCTGGCTTCGGCTTCACGAGGGCACAGCCCCAGCTCCCCCCGTTCCCCCGTCCGCCCCCCATTCCTGGCCTTTGTTGACACTTCGCCGGGCTCGGGGCTGACATGACCGTCAGCGCCGGAGGAGAAGGCGATTCGATGGTGACCTGCTCCCCCACCCCACCCCACATACCCCCGCCCTCCCCCACAACCGCACACACATCTGCTCCTTCACAGGCTGCGCTTGCGGAACAGGTACCGGGACGGGGAGACGCTGTTCATGGCCCACCTGCGGCTGAAACACCGCCCATGTGCCGCACCCGGCCAGCCTTCGGACGTCCTACGTCAGGGCTGTCAACATCCGGAGCCCGGCATCGGTGCCGAAGCCACAGCCCCAGCGGACCCGGTGACCGAGGAGATTGCGGTCCTGGAGACGCGCATCGCCACTTGTACCCGTCTGCTCGGCAGAGCAGCTGCAGCTCGTGGCAGATAGGGCTCCGCGGCAGGGGACCGCACGCGACGCCATCGCACGCGGGGCTCACAACCCCACACCCATCTTCAGCGGGGGTGACGGCGTCGGTGTGCCCAAGCATGTGTGAGACGAGAGCGGGGGAGGGGGGGACGGGATGGGATAGTGTCCACAGCCAGTATTGACGCTTTCCTGAAGCGCTGGGCCCCTCTACCACCGCAGCTGACCTTGCAGGGCGTCGCAGGCTCCCCGCGTTGGACTCAGGGCTGCAGGACACCACTGACCCTGGGCGACCCAGACGCGGTGAATCCTGACACACTCCTGTACTTTCTTCACAAATACACACACACACACACACACACACCAGGTTACTTCATGGTACTGACCGGGGGCACTGTGTGCCCTACGCTCAGCAGTCAGTGGAGTATCTGCGCTCACCCACAAGCAGTGGCAGTACTGCAGGTCCAACACTGTGCCACAGCGTTAGAGGCACACGGGCAGTGGTGCAAAGTCCGAGACCTGATGCACGAGGTCAGGGCTGAGCCACTAGACCACAGGACCAGGTCGCCAGGTCTTGAGACTGGTGAGGCTTGCCAGAGGACATCACACCCACCGCAGCTCCAAGTGTGTAGCACTTGTTATGGCAGTGGTACCGCTGCCCCATCCGGATCGCACCTTCCCCAAGAAGGGTATCCGCTGAAGCGAAACCCAGTGGTGGAGGCTCCCTGTCCAGGCCCATCCGACGCGGAGAGCGGGAAGGGGGGGGGGACGGAATCCAAAATTTTGTGTACCAAAAATGGCCCAATTCAATGTTTCATTTGGTAAATACCATAAGATCTGGGTCCAAGGGGGACGCGTACCCCCCCCCTCCGATGGTCGTCAGCCATCTAATGTATCCTTGCGTGTACCTTCCGTGGTCAAGGACGGGGGTGATCGGAAGTTGTCCATCCAGCTGCAGGCCAAAGTCAGGACCGCATGCGCAACGCCCCCCATATAGGGCGAAGGGATTGGGATGACAGGATTGGCCCCAGAGAGCGCAGTCCAATGGCCTTGGGACAAGGCGGTGAGTCCGGGCTCCGAGCAGGAACACTGTAGTGCAGCGGGATTGGGGCCGCGGGGGGGGGGGGGGTCCGCTGGGAGAATTGTCGTTCCTAAGGGCCCCTGACTTCGTGGTCAGTTCTAAACAGACTTCACGCCCACGACCACAGGGTCGGCCCTCGATCCCCAGATGGACCTCCATCAACAAAAGCAGGTCAAACAAAATACACATGGCACTAACATCCCTTGGACTACTCAGTACCCCGCCGGCCCTTGTGGAGTGCCCTGTGCCCTGGGGGAAGGGGGGAGGGGGGCAGGCCTGCTCTCACCCTCTTCCCCCACGGGGCCGGGGTGGGGCGGGTCCGGGAGAGGGAGGCACAGCGCTCCCGGGGCGGGTGCACCGTTCGCACGCCGGGTCCGGGGCCCTGCGTCAGGAGCGCTCCGTGTGCCGAGCCGGGGCATGGCCCTGCGCCGCTCACAGACCCGGGGGCGCTGGAGGGCGCATACAGCGACGGGGCCCATCGAGGGCCTGGGGAGTGCATCTCGTATGGCATGGCCGGCTGACATGCAGAGTCGTGGGGGACGCCATCGTGCACCCCCCCCACGGCGTCCTATGAGCCTTAAGACCGGCCTCCAAATCCAAATTCAAATCCAAATCCAAAATACTCTGCCCTCACCCTCTGCCCTCACCTTCTGCCCTGCTGTCGGTGGTGCTGTCCCACGGGTGCCAACTGCCCACGGGCCCACGGGCATACCTCTGCAAAGTACTGCGCCAAAAAGTGCATGAACGCAAAGAAGCACAGGTGGGGGCCGTGCGGCGTCCGTCGGGCGGCGCAGGCCATCGCCCGTTGCCAGTACACCGCGCTGCGGTCGTAGTCCTGCGCCGAGAACGCCGTCTGGGCGGCCCACATTTGGGCGGTGCGCAGCGGCGGGTGCTCAAAGAGTGGGTGCCGGTCCACCAGCACCTCGTACTCCCGGATCTGGTCCTCATTGCTCAAAGCGCTCGCCCTGCCCCTCGCTTCCTGCACGGCAACGACGAGCTCCGGAGCAGCATCGTCCTGTGGAACAAGAGGGTGGCGTGACCAGGAGCGCATGCCACGAGACCAGGAGGGCATCCCACAATGCGTCCCACACCACGAGACCAGGGGGGCATCCCACAATGCGTCCCACACCCTGCAGTACACACACACACACATGCACGCACGCACGCATACATACATATCTCTCGGGGACACGGGAAACGCGCCACCTCGGAAAGTTTTTCACAGTCGTTGTTGCCTCGTTTGTGTGTACTGAGTGTCCGGTAAGGGGGTATGTGGGGTGATATTCGGGAAAAAAGCCCTCAAAAAGGGCTATTTGGAACACTCTGGGTTTGCATGCTGTGCCTACGACATGTTTGAGATTTTCGTCCGTTTCGGACCTTTTTGCTGCCCTCTTTTGTCAACAGTTTCGTGCCATGTCTGCATACAAATTTTCGCAATGCGCTTTTGCCTCCCCCGATGCACCTTAGAAGCCTTTGATTTGCAAAAGAGCACGTTCTAAAAGTGCAGAATGGGTTAGAGTGACCCGGGACCGGCCAGACAAGGCTTCAAAGCCGCGCAGTGTCCGCTCACAACAACCCTCGTGCAAACATCCTCAGCACCGAATCCTCAATAAAACTGAGGTTGCCGCTTTTCAAGCAAATTTTTTGGATCGGCAGCTGGGTGCCAGTGAAAAGCTGTAGGCTGAAGGACTGGCGGGATCTGATCAAATATGTCCCCATGAATAAACATGGTGATGTCTGCCCAAATGGGGTCCCTGCCCTTGCAAACAACGACGACCATTCTGAATAACCGTTGCAGAACTGTGCAGTGCATGTTGCGTGACATTGGACCTATTGCTCTCCAATTTCATATGGGTGGGACCACCGGGGGTGCTGTGAAGTGCTCGTTTCGAAGCCCCTTTCAGGCAGATTTCAAAAAAAAATACATATCCCCCACGAGAGACGATGATATTTTTCTGCAGTTCACTGAAACATTCAAAAAAAAGGAAAAAGGGCCAATTTGCTCCGTGTTGGCGCCTAACCCCCGTCCCCGAGAGATATGCGCACACAGACTTGCATCAACGTATACATTGGCATAGAAATGGAAACAGCCTGATTTGATTTAATTTGGTTTGGTTTGATTTGATTTAAAGAGATCCGTTCATCTGGATTTGGGTGAGTCCCCTTGCAGGAAATCTTGCCTCAGGTTGGGCCACATACCACGTCAAAGTGACAAACTCACGCAGTGCACAATGGTGGTGTGCAAGCAATATGTTGATGAGGACTTAGACGCTTCTGGTATTTGGCAGCCCCACCCATGATTGTTCTTCGATACCCTGCGATAAGTCTATCAACAGGTCCGCCACCCTGCGTTTGTCTCACTGTCTTCGTCATGTTTCCTCCTGCGGTGCCAAATGGTATTGTTTTTCATGTAGACTATTGACGGCCAGAACATAAAAAACCTTCCCTGCCAACCCTGGAAAAGACATGCTGATGAGACAGTTGGCTGCACCGATGGCCCATGTGGCGGCCGGTCACCCCAGCCAGAGGTCCACTGCAAGGTCTCAATGACCAGCAGCGAAATCGGGCAGGCATGAACACAGCCTGCGCCGTTGCAACCGCAACATATCTCGCGCAGTAATTGAACCAGGGCTGGGGGAATTGGCTTGCGCGGGGGGCGGGGGTCGTTTGAGCCCCTTTCCTGGACCCCCCCCCCTTCTGGGCTCCTGTGACGGGGACCCCCGATGGGCTGACGGTAACCCCCAACAGGCTTACAGGGGAGGTTGGGGGGGTCCTGAGGTACCACAACATATATGACTCAAAATGATCCCCGTGATGCACTGATCATTTTGAGGTATGTATCACGGGGGAAATTTTTTTTGAAAAAAAAATCTTCCAGGCCGCTTCGCGGCGCAGGTGGTGAGTCATCATCAGAGGTTTTAGACTAGCCTCTTGGGATTGGCCTGTCACGAGAGCCCCTTTCCTAGACCCCCCCCCTCCTTTTGGGGGGCTCGAACGACCCCCCCCCCCCCCCCGCGCAAGCCAATTTTCCCCATGCCCAGCTCCATGGCACATCCTGTTTACTGGCCTGCTGTTGACACGTCTGCATCTTAAACCTGTTACCTGATCATCAGAGTACAGCCACAACCACAACGCAACTACAACCGCAACACAGAGAGCAGGGGGCAAAGATAATGCAATGGTAACAACTGTGCAGGCGGACAGACAGAGAACGCGAGGAGCGCGGATGCAATGCAGAGCAAGGAGGTAAGATGCAGAATCAAACACAGGACCTCCAACGGAGCAGCCCGGATGCCATATTGATCCAAATGATCCTGCCGTTGCTGCCAATTCTCCAACGGGTCAACATATGAAATGAGGATCTCATCCCCCTCCGCAATCTCCCTAAGACAGGCAACACAGGACATCGGCAAGACTACCTAGGACGACATATGCACCTGACATGGCACACTATAATACATAGAAACCCACAAGGGGGGGCGAGCCCTCAGTTTGGACACCGCCCCCCAACTACTAGTGGCCGGAGGCCTCCTTGGGGGGGGGGGGGGGTGGCATGGGGGTTCCTGGGAGGGGCAATTTGGGGGGGAGTCCAGGAGAGGGGCAGTTTGGGGGGAGGGCTGGGGGGTTACATGCCCCCAAGGCCAAGCGTTGGTTAATCACAGGCTCCCCGAACCTCCCCTTGCCCTCCCTCTAGCCATGATCTGTGCACCCCAACCCAAACCATCACCCGAAACCTAACACTAACCGTTGCAGCTAGTTGGTTCAGCCATGTTGGTTAGGCTGAACAACACCTTCAAAATTCTATTGCCTTCGGCAAGGCACCTCGAAGAAAGGCTGAAAGTCAGGCAATCAGTCAATCGCCAAGCAAGCAGTCAGTTAGGCAGTCATACAGGCAAGCAGGCAGGCAAACAGGCATGCAAAAACACACTTAAGCTTTTTTCAGTGGGGGGGGAGGGGGGCACGGCACAAAATAAGGGGAACCAAGTTTCCGGAGGAACAGTCAGTGGTCGAATGGCAGAACACTCGAATCATGATCCACTGGCCGCCGGTTCGAATCACGGCCGGTTGCAGCTTTTTTTTTACTCGACCTTGGTTCAAATCCTTTTTACCACAAACTTTTGACCCCCCCCCCCCTCCCCCTGCAGCCCCCCTAAAAAATGTTATCCAGTTTCAAGGGGATAAAGGCCTCAAAATCAAAAAATCCATTGGGGGATTGTTTTGTCGGGTAAAATAATGATTTTAGGGGTTGGACATCCAATATCATGCCTTCAGGTATGCTACGAGACCGACCCCCCAAAGGGGGGGGTATGGCGTCTGCGCGTGCGCTTGATCTAACAACCTCTCTTCGAGGTGATTTTGTTCATATCTACCTTTTGCCACATCATTGCTCTCCACTTTGGACCCCAACACCAACCACGACTGAATATTGGGACCGAGCTGGTGGGGAAAGGACACGAAGGAAGAATGTGCGGTACTATGGTAGGGAACAGTATATCTTTTAAGAAACGGTCAAGGATAGCGCATCAGGTGTCCGTCTAGGAACGCTGCTACGGCTCAATGGGACCCGAGTGGAGTATCCAATGGCAGGCCCAGGGGTACCCCATACTCTGGACAGTCGTCGGGTTGGAGATGAAAGGTGTGACGGGGGACCGGGCCTTGGATCTGGACCCTACTTGAGTGGTTGAAAGGCCCATGGCTCCTTCTCCTCCCCCTCCCTCTTCTCGGCATCAGCGGGGTGTGTCCAACAGTACACACCTTGATGGGGTCCATAGTCCCCACCAAGGGACACCTAAGCACCACAGGAACAGGTGTGTGTGCAATGAAGGTGTGGCTCACCCCCGGTAGTCCCTTGGGCTGTTGTGAGGGTAGGTAGGGACAAGGTGTGAGGACAGGGCTACACAACCACCTCCTCAAGAGGTAACATGAGACACACGACCCCTGTTTCCCCAACTTTGCCTTCCTGCTCTTGCAATCAGAGGTGCACCCCCCCTCCTCGATTCCCGAATTGGGGATTTCTGTCCTCCGAGGACAAAAATTCCCAATTCGGGAATCGCAAAGGAGGGTTCTCCCAGAGGACAAATTTCCCCAACTGGGGAATGGGCCTCCTTTTTCGAGGCCTATATTTTCGGGGCCTATACACAAGACAGCGGTATGCTACAGTAAAGCACTTGGGAAAAGGAAAGGGGAGAAGGTTCCCAGAGTCTACATCCGCGTTGCCCTCAACGCACTCTGCGTATGGAAGATCCATTGCCGCAGAAGACCTGTAGCCAAGAGGTTATTGAGGTGCTCTTCTGTTCTGACATTCCATTCCATGTCGGCGTAGTGTCCTGTTCTGTGCCTGTTCTCATCAATCTACGCAGGGGGGAAGGGGGTGCGCACAGCGCCGGTCATTGCTCCATGAAGCACACCACATAGGGAAGGGGGGGGGGGTCCAAAACGGTTGAATTTGCTATCACAGCAACAGTAACGCCCATTGCCTATGTGCATCGTCGACCTGCCCTTGTTGTCCGCCTGTTGTACTGTTTTTGTGCCCACTTGGGTCGCAGGACGCGTGATGTCTTTTGTTTGTGGGGCATGGACAGTTTCGGGATCTGCAGTACGGGATTGCAACAAAGAGCGCCCACACCGAAGCCAAAGCCAAGCAGAACGTGTCATAACTGGAGGTCTAACAAACAGAGAACATAGGCAGTCTGAAACACAAGGGCTGGGTGAGGGCAAGCGCTGGGGTGTGATGCAGCAGCCAAAGCAATCCATGGGAAGGGCGGGGGGGGGGGGGGGGACCTGATGGCCCGCACAAACATCACGTCCCCCATGAACACATGGATGGCGTTGTGGTGGTCGCTGTGGTTCAGGAACGCGGGCAGCAGCCAGAGCCCCAGAGCCTCTACAGAGGCGGTGGCGGAGTCAAACAAAGAGCTGTTGTCTCGCCTCAGAAATAGAAATGAAGTACAAGGAGCATGGGCAGGGGCAGGACGGGGATCGGTCACGGAGCGGGGGATTCGGTAACTACGACGGATATGCGCGCAAACAGGAACATCAGGGGAACGGAACCCCCGCCATTCCTTTGCGCAAGAACGACCCGTTTCAGGCAAGAACGACCCGGGTCAGGGCGTCACCTGCCCGAGGCTGGGCTGGGGGGGGGGCGCAAGCAGGTCAACAAAGCGCTCCACACATGCACGTCCTGGTATGCATACGCAGCAATGTTCGGCAGGTCTACTGATATAATGGGTCCACGAGAACATCAGCTTATGTACAGGTAGCACTTGTGTTTGCCTAGTCACCCTCCTCTGGCCGTGTTTTGTCGGCCAAAACCTCTAGCCTGCATGTCACTATACGGGGGGTTGAGGTCCACAGGCGACTGGACAGGCTTGCAGTGTGCTGGCACTCAATCGGCCAACCTGTCTTAGCTTCCTACAGTGCTCAGGGCGGGGAGGTCAGAAGTGTGTGTGTGTGAGGCTCTAATCATTCATAAAACGCTCAAACTGTGAAGTGCAACAATGGGGGGGGGGGGGGTTGGCATGACACCTGGTTGTGTTGCTGTCTGCAGCAGAGGGGGAGGGGGAGGGAGGTAAACCACACTAACTCTGAGCCAAAGCCGCGCTGCCCTCTGGGCTGCATGGCATCCCCTCGTGGTTTTATGGGAGGCCTTCTTGGCTGCATCCAAAGCATGTACACAAAGCAGGGTTGCAGCATGCACAAACAAAAGCAAATGGAACGTGCAGTGTGCGCATGAGGCTACTGAGAAACAGGCTCAGTGTGCCACTTTTTAGAGCGAGAGTAGTTAACCACAAAGAGCTCGAAAGTATCCATCTTCAATTGTCAGCTTCTTGTAATGCTACCTCATCTCTGCCCAGGCAGCGGAAGATATGGAAGTGGATGCGGTGTTCTTTTTTTTTGTGTGTGTGCTCTTGTGAAAGGACGCGGGGCTTGCAGCCGTTCTCTGGATAAAAGGTGCATGTGGTGTGCATGTGGTGCACGTACCTCCCCACCAACTGGACAGTAGTCACCTTTGCACATGTGGATGAAGAGAGGCGGAGAGGGGGTCAGAAACCCGAAATGTTGTTCACCAAAAGTGGCTCAAATCAATTTTCCGTTTGGTAAATTCCATTTTTTCCCACTGTACAATCTGGCTCCAGACGGGGGGGGGGGGTACACCCCCTAGTGGTTGGCAGGCGTTCCTTGGCATCTTTGACATCCTTGGCTGCATCTCACCGCTCTTTGTGTTTATTGGCCCCGGGGGGGCTGGGGTTGGGGATGCAGGATCCCCCCACACACAAGGGGGTGTGGGGGGATGATGGTGTACAACATTGGAGCTGTGCCCAGACGTGCACAGGGATAGCACCCCAGCCCTCGCCTGTGCCGTGCCCTTTGGCCCTGGCACGGCGTCGACTCCCCGTGGCCCTCTCGGGCCCTAATCCTTCGCCACCAGACCTGAACGCGTTCTTCTCCAGAAGGCCTTGGATGTACTCCTCCGAGGGCTGTGCGATGGTCTCGTCAATCTCGTCTGCACGGCGCACACAGCACACACTCATTGGCGTGGGATTGGAATCAGGCAGTTATGGGGGGCAGAGAGGCTTGCGGCAACTTTTTGGGATCGGCGCGACAGAGGGACGGGCACTTGTTAGAGTTTCACACTTGCTGCCACCGGGAGGAGCGGCAGTTCACAATCTGTGCTGAAACTTATACCACACCACACCACACCACACCACACCACACCACACCACACCACACCACACCACACCACACCACACCACACCACACCACACCACACCACACCACACCACACCACACCACACCACACCACACCACACCACACCACACCACACCACACCACACCACACCACACCACACCACACCACACCACACCATACCACACCACACCACACCACACCATACCACACCACACCACACCACACCACACCACACCACACACCCATCCCACCGCATCATGTGCACATTTGCCAGGGACATGCACAACCATGAAGTCATGCATTATTCTTTGTCCGCAACATGAGTCTGCAGGAGGGGGCATCCTCCAGTGGTGCATCTTGAAGGTGTGATCTCATGATTTGAGTGCTTTAAAATGGATCAACGAAACAAACAAAAACGGGTTTTGAGTCGGGGATTGGGGCAGAGAGGGACGGGGCTGAGTTTGGACGTTCCAGGGCCATGCCCTGGGGTAAACGAGGAGATATGGCCGCCATGCAGACATCTGGAGAGTCGACCACCCTTGGACAGTAGTCGGCGGCCTGCGATGGTTGCCTCCCACCCCTGAGGGAACATGGCCAAATGATGTTTCGCCCCCCCCCCCACCACCCCAAGGAGGGGTGCTCAAGGATGCACAGCACAGGGCAAAGCATGCACAAAGCACACAGGACGGCAGGCACAAAGCAGGGTTGCAGCATGCACAAACAAAAGCAAATGGAATGTGCAGTGTGTGCATAAGGCTACTGAGAAACAGGCTCAGTGTGCCACTTTTTAGAGCGAGAGTAATTAACCACAAAGAGCTCGAAAGTATGCATCTTCAATTGTCAGCGTCTTCAGGTACCCTTAGACCTCTACATCCTTTCCCAAATCTTGCTTTTCCCGACTCAACTTGTCCATCAAGTTCATCAACATCATTCTATCTCAACCTCTTTTTGACCCTTGGTAATAAGGTGTATGCAGGGAACAATCAGCATGATGCAATGGGGAGGAGGCGACTCCAACTGAGAGACCATATGCACTGGAAAGCCATTTTTGGCCTTGTAAATTTCCCATTACGCCCATTGATCATAGAATCCCACAAAGGCAATAATTGCCCAAGCCCCCTCCTGCACCCTGCACCCCCATCCCATGAAGGGCACAGAAATGAGATCCATCCCTGCCACATCAAGAGGCAGATGCCCCAAGGGCTAAACCCTCTGCAAACCCCAAGCCCAACTTAGGCTGAGTGTAATGGGCCATCCCCGTTATGTCCTCGGTCCACACATCTCCAAGAACGAAAGGTACTCATGAAACCAGCACCTCAGACAGGGAGCACCTGACATGGTGGGCTGGTGGCACAATTATTAGGGCAACTGGGGGCAGGAATACATGCGCTTGATGCCTTGTGGCTCTTATGCTCCTTTGCCTGTTGTTTTTGTGGTGGGGGGGGGTGGGCACCCATTCCCGTGATAATCACCTCAAAAGGGCACACTTGCACGGCGCAAAGACTCCCCCAGATGGAGTCCATCAGCATGTTCACACACTTGAGTTGAAAATACTCCTGCCAAAGGCATTTCTTGCGGGCTCCCTTGCGGCAGCATCCCCCACCCATCCTCTTGGGAGACAGCGGGCAGTGTGCCTTGCCACACATACATGATCAGGCACACCACCACTCACGCTATCCACCTGTTTTCCAAATTTGACGGACACTGATGCCTGTCCAGGCAGCTCTAATGGCAGGTAGGTGGTGTTTGCAGGTGTTTGGGGTCAATATGCATTCAGACATGGATCCTCCTGGTATGTTTCTGCCACACCTCTCTCCCAACGGCGGCATTTGTTTGATCGCCTGAAACGAAGTGGCTGCACAGCGCACACAACACAGGTGCCGTAGAGCAATGAGGATGATCCTGCATTACTTATCACGTGCGCGACAGATTTCCATATTCCTGGCTCCAATCTGCGGACTCGTGTCAGGAAGGCCGCGAATTTGGGCAAAATGCCACATTATAGGACAAACGTCACAACTAGGGCTGTTGGGTTCACAGGGGGCGGTTCAGTTCAGTCCTAGACCCCAGCCCCTGCAGCATGGGGCCAGAGGGCGCTGGGGGTGAGGGGGGTCAAGTTTTTTTCGGGATTTTGGGGCGTTTTTGAATTCCCCGTTTCATTCTGAGCATTTTGAATACACACAAGTGGGGTAAATCTCCATTTATCATCCACCACACATGAAAAATAGCGGGGCATTCCGGCAGATGCACAACTGAACCAGCATGTCATGTTGCAGCACAACTACACCTTTCCCCTTCCCTTCCCCATCCTGCTGATGTTCTGCTTCTTCTGCTTGTGCTCTCTCAGCCTCCAAAGTTCTCATCATGTCCTTTTCTTCTTGCCATTCTTTGTACCCCCCCCCCCTTGTATAAGCTACGCCAAAGTCCCAAATTAATACGGTCCCTACGCCTACTGTAGCGTGGACACGGGCGTAGCTTGCGCGCAACACATACAACTACCAACACCGGGCACCCAGATTCAAAAAGAGAGGATTGCATGGTGAGCCAGTGCAAGAAAGGGGCATATAATGCACAAACATCCCAAAAATCAGAGCTATCTGGGTTCAAATGGCAAACACTCACAACAAATGTGTCCATGACTCTATGTGACTCGCAAATCCGTCACCAAACCCATGCCTTATGCGGCTGCACTACGTTTGGTACCGAATTAAAATTAGGTCCCAAATTAATACGGTCCCTACGCCTACTGCAGCTTGGACAAGGGCGTAGCTTATCTGCAGAGCGGTGGAAAGTCCAGCAATACGTCCCCACCGACAGACGTATGCCCTCAGCAAGTATCGTGCGGCGCAGCCGCTGGCAAATGTCGGAGACGGCGCCGTCAGGCGCCAACACAATGTGCTCAGAGTTCCGGAAAGGCGCCGCCAGGCGCCATCACAGATGGCTTGGCCCTCCTGCCCCTCTTCCTTGGATTATCACTGACATCCGTACTGTAATCCTCACTGTCCACCCACTCCCGAGAACCCGAACTCGTGGACGCCCCTGCCGAATCCCCCTCCCCTAGCAGGCTCCCCGTGCTAAACGAATAGCCGCTGTCGCTGGCTTCCCCCTCCCCTGAAGACATCTCCTCAAGCCCCAACTCCTCCCACTGCTGCTCCAGGCGACGTCGTTTCGGGGGGGACTCTTCATTATAGGGATGCAGCAGCCTCCCTTGCTCCGCCAGCTGATCGGCCTCTTCATTCCCCCAGGGCGTAGCTTATACGGGGGGGGGGGGGGTATCTATACATCTTATCCTATGTCACTTTACTGGCAAATGTGATGAATCCATGACTTGTAATTGTGGTCCTTCCGCTTAATGTTCTTCCTCTTCAAGGCCTGCTATCCCTACCTCCATCTTTCTCATTGCCTCCTTTTCTTCTAACCCTTCGTGTTCTACATAACCCCTGCCTTCTTGGGGTCCCCATAGTGGGGAGAAATGAACACGGGGGGGGGGGGTTCTCACAAATTGGACACCATGCCTAAAACCCCCTCCCTGGTAAATAAAAGTAAAATAAAAGGGGGGGGGGTTAGTGGGGGTTTAGAGCCATTTTACGCTGCGAGGGAGAACCCCCCACTTTTTCAACGAACGGTGCTCTCTCAGGCTTTTCAAAGAATAGGAGGTGCATTCTTGCGACGGCAGCAACCAGCCTCACCCCATACAGGGGTGTCGCTACATCACACGCCACTGTGATGCCCCACCTTATTCGTTCAAGCTTCCAGGGTATGCATGCTAGAAGCCAGCTTCTCGGCATGGACAGGGTGGACAAGGCCATTAGGCAGAAAGTGGACAGCCAATAATGTTACATCATGTAAAAAGAGTCATGTAAAAAGAGAGATAATTAGCTGCCCTGCCCTGCCCTGCCCTGCCCTGCCGGGCAGAGGAGGGGAGATGCCACAGGCACCCTAAAACATTCCCTGCACGTGGCCACTGATGCGTGCACTGTGATACCCTGGTGGCAACGCAGCTCTGCCTGAGAGGGCTACACGGGGGTTAACCTACGTTGCCACTAGGTACCCACCTGCAGGAGGGTGGTTCCTGTAGGGGCAGCATCCAGCGTCGGGCACATGGAAAAAAAGGCGCCGCCCATGTTTCTCTGACGCCCCCGCAATCTCTCTGACAACGACCACTCACTCGCGAGCAAGCATGACTGACAAGAGGCCATAACTAGAATTGGCCCAACGGACAACACAAAAACAGAGCAAAGCAAACCATTTTGAGCATTAGAGAGAGCCCAAGATGGGACAAGCAAGACAACCTGTCACTGTCACTGTGAGCGACCTGTCAACCAACAAAACTGTGGTTGGCCCTGTGATTGTGTCACTCAGACCATGTCACTGACTGCCCCCACCCCCACCAAAATGTTGAACATGTTGTTATGTCCATCCATGCAACCAACATTGCCACGACTAATGTACTTTAGCACAAAAAAGAGGGTTCAGCATCCAAAAAACAGCCTTAAAACCTCCACATGGAGCATTTCAAAAGGGAGCGGGGAACAAGCAATAGGGCTCCACAACCCCAGGCCAAGGGGTCGTCTAGTGGGGAAAAAAGAAATATTCGAATTTAAATTTGAGCATTTTGGGTACAGACACATGAGGTGAAACCAATTATCGGACCCTTTCCCCAAAGGCCAAAAAATATTCCTGGGTGCTGTTGGCGCCCAACTTGGTTGTTCCCTTTTGTCGCCAGTTGGTGTGTGGTTTTGGGGGGGGGGGTCCAGCCCAAGACGTAAGCGCCGCCTGTGGTTTGGTCCACTGCACATGCTTTATGGGCGTTCCCACCTTTTTGGGGAGGGGGGGGGGGGCTTGAAAGAGAAGCTAATGGGTTCCATCGCGGCTTCCGTGCCCTTTCCCCTCGGGCCCTCCCCAGAAGCCCCCACAAGCAACGCAAAAAGTGAGCTCCGTTAACTTTCCGTTGCAGCAAATCTGGCTCTGCATTGAATGCCATGAGCCTTGCGGTGGATTAGAGAATGATATATGACTGTGGGCTGCAGCACCCGTTTGCAGGTTCATGACGCTTGAAGTGCATCACAGGTTCAGCCTCAATGACACCGGGATATTGCGTTATCCCCCCCCCCAGGCCCGCCCCCCCCCCTTTGCGCAAAGCACAACCGAAGTCAGGGAAAAGCACGATCAGACGGGGATCCCGTGCTTTGTCAGGGCTGTGCTTAAGCGCAACCCATGGACAAGAGGGTGATTTGGGGGTCAAGGGCCATTTGCGGCAACATTCACTGAAAATCGCACCCAGAAGTGCGTTGCAGTCTCAAGCCAATGTTGTTGTGAGCTGTTCACAGGCATGACCCGGGCCTTTGTACCCACTACAAAGGGCTCACACACATGGCGTGTTGCGCTCGGGACCACAACACGTGCGGTCAGAAAGACATCGGTCAGACGGGCGTGCGCAGGGGCTGTAGTGTAGACTCAAAGCGGAACCCCCGGTACTGTGCGTCGAAAGAGGCCACTCGCGCATCGGTGGGAGCACTCGGGCGCAATCCATGCACCGACTCTCCCTCGGCGAATTGCGCTCCGTGGCGGAGTGGAGGGGGGGGGGGGGCGGGGGGCAGCAGGACATATGGACATGGCGGTGACATCCACAGCCGTCCTGCCCACTGGAGACGATGATTGGGTATGGGCCTCGTGTTGCCTCGTGACGCCAATGCAGTACGTCGTAAGCGTCAACTCTGTGGACCTGCATGGTCACGCACGAGGGCGGTTCCTGGGGGCAAAAATAAAAAGGGGTGCTGGTGTCCGTCAAACACAGCTCGGTGGTTGGAGGGCCCCAACACACACACAGTGAATGCGGCCATGGCCCTTTGTAAACGAAGTGTATCAAAATTGAGGGGTGTGAAGTCATTGATAGCACTGGTTACATTTCAGGCTTGTACATGGTTAGGCATGGGTTCTTGTCGAAGCTTCCTTATGAGACCTGTTCTTCCTGGGTCACCTGTTGTGAGCCAGTAACCGACGGTGGTTGGATGGTAACCAACAGCGGTTGGAGGATAATTCGAGCGGTCCGGGGGATCCTTAACGCAAAAAAGGAAGGATGTATATACGTCCCTCAGGGCCGCCCTGTCACGCTGCACAGCCTGCACCAAATCTACTGAAGTCCTTGCATTTCTGGCCTCCTGCCGCTGGGGAGCCCCTGTCATCCGCTGCTTTGGAGGTAGGGAAGGACATGCCCCAAGGCGTTCGTGATGGACCCATGGGACTACGGGTGTGCCAGACTATGCAGAGGTTTGGCTGGTGGAGCAGGGCAGGGAATGCCCCTTTCTCTCAGTTTGAGGCGGCCTGATCAGGGCTGAAGGGAACTCAGGTGCGGGTCTGGCGGGTGGCACCTCTGAAGAAGCTGCAAGGCGCAGCGGGAACTGCCACGCCCGGAAGGGCCACCCGGAGGGAAGAGGTAAGAAAGAGCAGGTGCTGCGGCAGCATTCCCGACGACGTGCGGTGTGCTCGTGCTGCAGGAACACGGAGGGGGCGGACCAGGCGGGCACAGTGTTGGTTCGGTGTCCCACGAGGCCTCTTGCTCAGGGCCTCGTCTGACGGCGGCGGTGGTTGGCATCCCCTGATCCCGTCACGGCGGTGCAGGGCGGCTGGTCAGGCGACAGCGCCCGTGGAGGCCCCCCAATGGCCGCCCTTCCCGGTGGAGGTCACCGAGGCAAGGCCAGACGTGCAGTGCATCGACGGCGGGTGTTGGGTGCCCCAATGCAGATCGCTGCAGTGTTGTCCCAGCGCCCCCCCCCCCCCCCCGACTGCCCCCCGAAGGAATGCTGGGCTATGGTGCGTGAGCACAAGACGCGATCAGCACAAAACGCAGAAAGAAATGTGGCTCGTCAGTGGCCTACAAGACCATAGGTACCTTTCTGTCAACAAGGAAGCAAAGATGCCAGTGGATTGACCACTGAACCCCCCCCCCCTTCATGTGTCAACGTCGGGTTGAGTTTTGAATTGGGAGTGGGAGTCTCTTGCGGACATGGCACATCATCAGCGTTTCGTACGGAAGTCTTCCCCCCGGCCCTTCGGGCTTGGGACCCTTGGGTGAGGGGGGGCAGGGGCGTCGCTGTCACGCCCCCCCCCTGCCCTTTGGGGGAGGGGGGCGGGGGGCATCCCAAGGACCCACTGGCGGTCCGAGGGGCAGTGCACATTAAAAGCCGATTGCTGGCGCTCTGTTTTGGGACGCGTGTCAGTCCAAACCCCTGGGCAGTGGTGCTCTGCGGAATACGATACACAGAGATGTGCCCGAGGGAACAGGCGCCGGGGGGGGGGGGGGCGGGGCGTGGCATGACGCTGGGTTGTATTGCTGTCTGAGGCGGGCGGCGCCGACTGGCCTCTCGCCACTTACCCTTGCCCTTTCCTTGAGCCCTTTCGCTCCAAAAGGCGGCGGTGCCCATCGGCCTACGCCGGGCAGGGCTGTGCTTAAGTGGGGCTAGGGGGGTCTAGGACCCAAGGGATTGCGTACAAAACATGGCCCAAAACACATTTGTCTTGTGTAAAATCTGAGTTTTACACTGAGGCATTTTTTTGTCGGACTCCCCCAAGGGGCCGGGGGGGGGGGGTTCCTCCTTCAAATCTCCCCATTCAAGTACAGCCCTGCCCAGCCCCCACAAGACCCGTCCAGCGAGGGCACAGTGCATGCGGTATGCCACAGCCCGACGGGGTCGGCCAGGCCGGCCCCCACTTGATCCACTCGATGGGCAGTCGGACCTTCCGTCGCGGGCGCCCGCGGGAGAGTTCCATTGTTCCCGTTTGGGCACAGCCCTGCGTCCGCGTGTGCGCGCTCGTTCGCGTTTGCAGGCGGACACTGTCTGCATTGCTGGTCCCAAGCCGCTGGGGGGGGACGTGTTTGTGGTAAACCCCACCCCCCACTTATAAACCCCCCGGGGGTAGTAGCATTGCGGATTGGTTGAGGGTGCCGGGGGGTGGGTTATAAGTGGGGGGGGGGGGATAAGTCCCTTGGTGGCATGGATCCAAACACATTTGCACCTTCAGACGTCATTCATCTTTTTGTAATGGAAAGTGATTTGGACCTATCTGTGGGAGACCCTGGTGGTGCTGCAGCTCCTGATGATGATGAGGTGGGGGAATTTTCAGATGAGGAGCTTGTTGACTTGCCCGGAAGTAACCGATTCCCGATTATTGGCAATCCATCCGCTGGCACTTCTTGTTCTATGCTTGTGTGCTGAAAAAGGGGGGTTATAAGCCCCTGGGTGGCACGGATCTCCCGGGGGGTGGGTTATAAGTGGGGGGTGGGGGGTTATAAGTGGGGGGTGGGGGGTTATAAGTTGGGGGGTGGGGTTTACGTGGGAGTGGGACCGGTGTCCCTCCGCCCACACAAGTGCCGCTTCTGCCCCCGACCCCCCTTCCACGCCAGCGCCGGCAATGCCTCATGCACGTGGGGGGGGGGGGGGGCAGAGAGTAGAGCTCGGGCCCTGGCCTCTGGCCCCAAGGGGCGGCCCTCGCCCTGCCTGGGCCTCTCAGGCCCCTCCCACACGCTACGGGGGCAGCAGGGCCTTGGGGGCAGCCGCCAAGAAGTCCCGGGGGTGTACAGTGGGAACTGCAGCGCGACCCGGGGGAGGGCCTCCCCCTCCCACCGGCCCGGCAGCCCCGGGGGAGACGACGCGCGCGCGGGTGTGCAGGGCACGCGAAGGCGAACGCCAGAGGGAGTTCGTGACGTTCACACGGCCCTTGTTCGGTGACGGGGGGAAGCGGGGGTGAGGCTGGACCCACCCGCCCACTTCGTCGAACCCACCCACCCTCCCACAGGCCCACCCTCACCCTCACGGGAGGAGGGACCATCCAAATCACCCACCCACTCACCTGCCAACTGATCAACCCAAGGGACAATACACAGAAAAAGTACAGGCGGGGGGGGGGGGGGGTGCCTTTCTCCAGCACCCACCCGCCCACTCGAACCAACGCCCCCCCCACCCTCCCGTTGGGTATCCGCTGCACTACAACAAAGGCCCGTGTCCACGAGGATCACTGTAGGCGGGCGTACGAGGGGCGTCACAATGTTCGGGGGAGGACCACACAGACACGACAGGGGAACACTTAAACGTATAAGCAGCGGTGGGGAATCGCACAGTATACACCCGACAGGACAGCTCTGGGATGGGGGGTTGTCCAAACGCCGGAATCCCCGGACCACACAAGGCACACACGACATGGGTAGAGATGCAATTGGTAGAGTAGAGGGGGATAACACCGACTGATATGGTCGTCTGTCTATCGGTTTACCGCCTTCCTTCACTTGACTTGCGGCTCGTGGAAGTGCTTTTCCATGCTACCAGTCATTTGGGGTGCATGTTGTCTTTATCGCCCGGTCCTGGTCGGCTTGCGGCCACTCGGCGCACGGGCGCTCTTTCGGTCATGCGCGCGTGCGCGCGCTCACCCGCTCCTGGGCCCGCTCGAACCGGTAGGCGTCACAGCACCCCGGCACCCACATGAACGAGTGCGGGGGGATGCTGTTAATGGACGGCAGGACCAGATAGGGTCGGTACGGATACTGCATGATGTCACTGCGCTGGTCCATGCCCGTGAGCACAAGGACCGAGTCAATCTTGGCCTCAATGGCCCCTTTGACGTCCGTCGCCATGCGGTCGCCGACCATCACGCAGTCGCGGCTGTGCACCTGCTCCCGCTCCAGCAGCGACCGCAGGTTTAGCGGGTTCGGCTTGCCGCAGAAGTACGCGCTTTTTTGGGTGGCCTGGAGTGGCGTGTCCGCAAATGTTGTTGGGCGTGCATTGGTGCAATTGATATGTGGGGAAAATCGGGTGCGCGGATCAGGTAGGCACTGGCCCCGCTCCACACGCATACACATGTAGAGCGGACAAACAGAGCAACAACAACACAACAGCAACAACAAAACAACAACAACAACAACAACAACAACAACAACAACAACAACAACAACAACAACAGCAGCAGCAGCAGCAGCAGCAGCAGCAGCAACAACAACACAACAGCAACAGCAACAACACAACAGCAACAACAACAACAACAACAGCAGCAGCAGCAGCAGCAGCAGCAACAACAACAATATCAACAGCAACAGCAGCAGCAGCAGCAACAACAGCAGCAGCGGCAGCAGCAGCAACAACGACAACAACAATAACAACACATACACACAACACACACATACACATCAACACATAAACACGATATACACGACAAGGCAGTAAATCAAAATTGGCCCCGTCAAGTACGTGTCAAGAAGAACACACATACACGATTGCGAAACACAGCACAACAATGGTGGCTGAGTGTGAATCCTCGTCAGTTGGAGTCAAACAAAAGGCATGTTCAACGCCAATAGGTGCCTTTCTGTAGGAAGACAGCGCCAGCAGATGCCCGTAGTCCTTCAGGCCTGATGACAGAATGAGGCACTGCACTGCCACATGGGCAGATCAGCCTCATCCGGGTTCAGACAGGGAGCAAGCACATGGCCAGTGGGTCAGGCGGCTCCTGCGGACCTGACCCTGTATGCACCATGCCATGTTCACGTGTGACAACGTCGCATCACACCGCTCACGGTGATGGAGTTCGGGCCCTACCGTCTGCTTCCTACCCGGCACTCTCTGCGAACACACATACACATACGCACGCGCACACACATGCATACACACACACACGCACACACACACATCGCCTGAACTGTGTGGTGGAGGTGGTTTGGACACCAAAGAGCTATGCCCCACACACTGGTGAGAGCCCGAAGGGTGGGGGGGGGGGGGGTTGGATCGATTCGAGGATTTGGGGATAGGGCCGAGCCTGGTTGACTGGGGGGCGCACCTACATGCCATGAGCCAACGCCAGGTCGCCGCAGCTTGAACGCGGCACACTCAAATTTGGCCCTATCTGTGGGTAACAAGGCGGCCTGGAGCATGGGATCCAGGAAAGCAGGCGGGTGAGCCCGCAAAGGCAATCCGTGGCCATCCCCGGGTGGAGGTGCGGGGCGAGGGCGCGGATGATTTTGCCCAGGGGTGCGCGGGCCAGGTCTCGGCAAAGGCAGAAGAGGTGCATGTGGTATTGGTCCTCCTGGGCGCCTCCATTGAAGATGCTTTGGTGGGCCTGATGAGTTGTCTTCTTTTCCTTGTACCCACGGATCCGGTCCTAGCAGCCAGGCTTGGGGGGCTGTATGGGGGAGGTCAGAGGTCAGAAAACATTGTCAGGTTTTGCACACACATTTGCATTCCCCATGAACTTCTGAGCGTTTTGAGACACATGGGGTAAAAACACAAGTTTACCCCCCAATACATGCTGAAAAATTTTGCGGCAGCTTCGGCGCCAAATTGGGACCAAATATCGTCCAGACCTTCTGAGCATTTTGGCCATTTCGAAGGGGGGGGGGGAGGGGGAGGGGGCTGCAGCTGCGCGCCCCCCCATGCTTCCACGTGAGCTCGCCTACACACACACACACACACACACACACACGCCCGCACGCACACACGCGCACCGTCTCAATGATCTTGACCCAGGCCCCGCAGGAGGGCTCAATCCCGTCCGCCGTCGGGCTGCTGACATCCTCGTTGGTGCCGATTAGGATCGCCCCGCGGTCCACAAGGGTCACGGCCTGGCGTATGTCCTTGGTCGAGTAGTCTGTGGCCTCACCCACGACGACGTACTCAACGTCCTCGTCGGCCTCCCGCACGATACCCTCCAGTGCCTGGTGGATGCCCTCGCCGCCGACGACGAACGCGCGGCAGCCGTGCGGTTTCTGCGACTTGAGGAAGGCCGCGGTCGACAGCGCCGACGTCCAGAACATGTCGTCGCTCAGCGCGTGCTCAGCAACCCCCATTCCCGCGAGTTTAGCGCGGAGGCGGGCCGGGGTGGCATTCGAATTGTTGGTGAGGAAGCGGATGGTCTTGTTGTTCGCTTGCAGCCACTCAATGAGGCGTGGCACACCCTCAATCAGTCGGTCGCCGCGGTAGATGACGCCGTCCATATCGAAGATGAACACGCTCTTGCGGCGCATCCGGAACTCGCGCGCCGCAAAGTCCTCGTTGACGCGCAGGAGATTCAGAACCTGCGCAATAGCGACGATGGACGCGGACTGGAGGCTGCAGCACATCAGCCTGGCGTGTGACATGCAAAATCGTTTTCTGGGCAACGAACCTGGCACACCAAATCACGCTTGGGAAACACAGTGGATGCACAACCTGGAAGTGCGGCACAGGAGGCAGACAATGGGGTACCGTCAGTGACAGAAAAGGAGCAATGCACCAAGAGAACAAAATGGCACAGACAACAAGGCAAGCAATATGGGTGGGATACACACCCGATATTGGACAAAAAAATGCTTCTGAGGATACAGACTTGAGACACAACCCAAAACACTTGGGATATGCAAAGAACACAAAAATGTCTTTTGGGACACACACAAATCCAAACATAATCCATTTGCATGTGCATAAATATTGGAGCTACTGCGGTGATCGCAGTCAGGGGCATGACAAGGCCCCCCCTTGTCATTGACAGGTTTGCAGTAGAACAGAGGGGGTGTACCTGCATCAGGTTTAACCTCATTCATGGCACGTAGGTGACCCCTTCCTTTACCACCTCCCTGGTTGGCGTTAGTGGGATTTTTAGGCCCTGCCTACGTTTGTGTGGCATGGCCCCCGAAGTGGGAGGGGGTCCCACACATACACTCCACCAAAAGCCCAACCGGTAGCCCTACGCCTCGTTGGCATCTACCCCCCCCCCTTGCGCAAGCACGGCCGCGGTCCCAGAAGTCCGGCCAAAACGGCGGTTCAACGCCCACCCCGTGCTTAGACAAGGCCGTGCATGCGCGTGACACATGTGACAGCCAGACCGGGAATAACATTGTTAGCCATGGCTGAAAATCACATCAGAACAAGCAGCATGGGGTTCCAATGTGTAGTACAATGTTGTTATGAACAGAATGCACCATCACAGACATGGATGAGCCCCTCTTTCCCTGTACAAACGCTCTACAGACACCCAATCCTCCATTCTGGACCACAAAAACAGCGGTCCCAAAATTTCCTCAAAACGGCGGTTCAACGCCCACCCCGTGCTTAGACAAGGCCGTGCATTCGCAAGGGGGGGGGGGGGGTACCCCTCAACCGCCCCATCCCCGTTAGCCCCCCCACCCCCGCCTCTTTACCCCCCACGAGGGTGTGCTACCCCTCAACCTCAAGCCACACCGCGCCCGTGTGGGGCTGTGCCACGCGGATGTTCTCTCATGTGCAGTCGTGCCATACTTAACGCACAGCCCCAGGGATGCATCTGCGAGTGGCGGCAGTGGAGAAATGGCCAGTTTTCTTGTTTTAGAACGCCGCAGCCATGAACTCTGGTGTGGCCATCTCCAATCCCACCCGTCCTCGGGCGAGATGACGGAACAGGGGACTGATTACACAAGAACATCAGTGAGGCTGATTGAAGTTGACTTTCTGCGCGAGACCAAGAAGCTGACGAGATTGTCTGTGTTGCTGCCTTTCGCACGCAGGACACTTGCCACACCACCGCCAGAAAACTGGCGGTGCAGATTTCTGCCAGCTGCGGAGGTGCCAGAACACCCTTGCAAGGTTCGCCGCGGGTTGCAGCTCAGTCGCAGGTCAACCGCTTAGCACGGGGGATGAGTTGGCCACCCGACATCACATGTGCATGCGTGCCCTGACGTATCGACGTGTTGATCTGTATTTCGTTGTGCATGTGGTTTCATGTGGCATGGATTGTGTGTCCCCAGCATCCGCCAACAGTCCACACCCTCTCCTTCCCCCCTGCAGCCGCCCACAGTAGTACCTGCCTTCAGACCGATCTCCCTGAAGCAGCATCTCCCTGAAGCAGATCCTGTCTGCTGCAGCGCCTGCCTGCAGCCCTTCTGGCCTCCACCAGCAGCTCCCACCGGCAGTGGCACCTGCCGGGGGCTGCTGCAGGGATATGCTGCTGTAGGCCAATAGGGCTGCAGTACAGTGGGACAGAGGGGGGAGGGGTATGGCCACTGGCCACACCCACGAGCATTGCGTCTGGATCACAAGGGGGGGGGGGGGGTTAGAACTGGTCCCGCTGCGACCTGGGCCCCCAAGTAGCTGTCGAAGGTGGGGGCTACCCGGAGGAGGGGGGTGGTGCTGGGGGTTGGGGTGTCACCGGTCACGGTCACCGAGAGGTGGCTGGCCGTCCCAGTGAAGGCTGGAGTCCCAGGGGTGCGTGGGTATTGGATGGGGCGGGGGGCTGGGTAAGTGTGCCTGTTGGTACTTGCAGGTGTGCGCACTGCTTTGAGTTTTCAGGAGTAGATTGTCTACGTTGGCTTGTCCCAAGCCATTGTTGGTGCGTGAGAGTGGGACGGTTGTCCCCCTGCTCACCGATACCTGGCTGTGGCTCATGGCGCTCATGGCGCGAGGGAGGGGCGCAGGGGTGCTGAGAGGTATTGTGGGGGGAGGAAGAGGGGAGGGTGGTTGGGGGCGGAGGAGCAAAGAGGGAGGAGGGAGGGGTAACTGGACCCCTGAAGTACTATCTTTCGAACCTCGGGAGGGGTCACGTACAAGCACCAGGCCAGCCCCCCCCACCCCACCCCACCCCAGTTGTCTGGACAGGACACGCGCAAAGAAGCCCAACACCTCCACAAACGCGTGCTTCTCTGTGCTGGTGATGATATCCGGGGCCACGGTCAGAAAGTCTGAAAGGTTGATGACGCGACTTTCACCTGCACCCAACAGTTCAAACACCTTGGAAACGTCCCCCTCATCGCCATCATGGTCGAACGCCTCCATGAGGGCCGCCACCTCCTCTGAGCAAAGGTACCCGTCTTCGTTGTAATCGATCAACTTGAAGACCTCCGACGCGACTGTCAGACGCTCGTCTTCGGTCAAGATATCAGAGGCATCAGTCTGGATCGCTGCATTGCAATGCAGGGCACTCTTCGGAGGGCAACAAGCGACGCCCAAGAATTCGGACAAGCGGGGAGGGGCACAGGCCGCAGAGAGTGCTCTTGGGGGCAAACAGATGTAGGAATTGGGTGGTTGGCTTTCTTGACTGCGCAATGATGGGTCAGGTCACATTGAGCGTTCCGTTGTGTTGTGTTGGACTGGATTGAATTGGATTAGATTGAATGGATTGGATTGGGTTGGTTTGGGTTGGATTGGATTGGATTGGATTGGATTGGATTGGATTGGATTGGATTGGATTGGATTGCAGAGGATGGGATGGGATTGGCTTGAAATGCGTTGCGTTGGGTGGGGTGGGGTTGGGTTGGGTTGCTTAGTTTTTGGGTACTAAAGGTATCACTGCTGGTCCTGCGTTTTGCGGGCGGTGTGCGGTGAGAGGGTCCGCTGCAAAACGTTCAGTGAGCCGTACAGTATCTGTTGCGTGGTATTG
>OZ038381.1:174405229-174547295 GCA_964036045.1 Eutreptiella sp. 'Long Island Sound 2002'
TGGTAGGAAAAAATGAGTATCTCTATTTACCTAAAATGCCATTCTCATGTAACCACACCGCAGTTGTCAAAACACAATAAGCATGCATGCATACTGGAAAAGCACAGGAAGAAAGAAGGTTTCTGGAATACAACAAACCTTTCCAGTGTTACACACAAATGTATCAACCTGCGAGGCGATGCAGTGCAAGAAGTAGGGTAGCACACACTTGGCAAGGGTTGCTGCACCCTGTGTGTGCCCAAAAAAGGTCAATTGACAGTCACTCAAATTCGTGCATCATAATCAAGGTCTCTATTTGCCATTAATGAGACCTCTGGGCGAAATTTCTTCCAGCTTTACAAAAATGTAAAAACGAACCGTGTATTCCAAGAAATACCTGAACCTGGGCGAAATTTCTTCGAGCTTTAGTAAAACACAAAAAAACAGTGCGCAAAACGTCAATGGTATCTGCAGAGACAACGCAGAACGGCATTCTGACGTGTAACAGGGAAAACATACAACACAGCAGTCAGAGCACACACCAGTGTCACTCTATCGCCGCTTCCTCAGGCCAGGTGCCTTTGGTTTGGCACCCTTACCAGTAAACTGCCCACCATTTGCTTGTGCCACCTGGTCACCAGGCATCTCACTATTAGCACTACCAGTGGCACCACGTCCATTCTGTGTCTGCTGGAACGGTGTGAAGTGGGCTGCAAACGGGCCCAGCGCCTTGTTGGGTGGAGGCTTTGATCCAGGCTTGGGGCTCTGCTGTGAGGGGCTTGCTCCAGCCTTTGATTTTTTGGCCTTGGTGGGGGTGCCGTCCCCCTGCTTGCCGGTTGACTTTGGGGGGGGGGGGGCGTTTCTGGGATTCACCGTCCTCTTCCTCTGTTGGGTGGCCTCCTCTTCTTGCTCTACATACCTCCTTCCTGTACAATCTACTGGAAACCCATCTGCAAGGTCTTCACACACTCGGTCCCACTGGATTGGTGCCACAGTGTCGCAGTTCGACACGGCAGCCCTCAAATCAGTAACAAATGACTCAAGAATAGACTTCTCCTCAGACAAGTATGCAACTGCAATGTTCACAGGGAAAATGCTTTGAATGGACAGGGCTGCAGAAAAATCTGGCTGCTGTGTGCACACCATTACCCATGTAC
This sequence comes from Eutreptiella sp. 'Long Island Sound 2002', assembly GCA_964036045.1. Taxonomy (NCBI): domain Eukaryota; phylum Euglenozoa; class Euglenophyceae; order Eutreptiales; family Eutreptiaceae; genus Eutreptiella; species Eutreptiella sp. 'Long Island Sound 2002'. The sequence goes on from OZ038381.1 coordinate 174,406,366, forward strand.
TATTCTGCTGAATCAAATCCAAAGCATACAGCAAATAACAGAACACTTCAACAGGAATGGCAGTCGTCAGGGGGCCATGAATATAAGAAAGATATCGGGGTAGGCGTGCAGAAAATTGGTGCAAACTACACAGCGCAAGAGCAGTCTGTCCCATGTTGTACAGTGCTGATGGCTTGGACAGGTCGTACACACATACATCGGCATGGAAAAATTCCTCAGCACAGGCAGCTTTCAGGTTGCTAACACAGGTCCGAACATCAGCAGTCTCACCAGTGACTGCCACCAAAATACCATTCAATACAAATTGTGCCACAATATTGTGCAGGGCCAACGTCCACTCCCCTCAGGTCCGCGCGATTCCTGTCACCTGCGCTGGGCTTGATTGGCGATGACAGCGCAGGGCCAGCGCAAGAACAGCCCACAAACTGAGTTGGGGCGGCATAGAAATTGCGGTACTGCAGCAACAGTCGCTGCATATCACATTACAAAAAAAAATAGACACCTCTCTCTCCTATCGCCGCTCTCAGTTCAACTTGGCCAGCTTCCCAGGAAAAGGCATTGAGAATCTCAGCAGCAAAAAGGTCTTCCTCATCATTCTAAAAGTTCTGAAGCATTCTCGAAATTGATCAATTGACTCCGGAAGGGAGTAGACATATAATGAAGGGTATTGGTTCCTGATCAGCGCACGATCAGTTTTTGTCACCATTCCTCTCTTTGTGGAGAGCCAGAAACCAAAGGATCTCAATAGGACCCCCGTCATGGGGATGCCAGCAACTTCTAAACCTGAACGACCATGCACCCCGATAAACGACGGTTCATCGTTTTCTTCCATGACTCTCGTTACGGTCCACAGGTTTGCAGGGGTGATGCTCTCCCTTTGCTTGGTCAGCTCCCAAGATCCGAAATTGGCTTCGTCCATCGCACCAGAGAAAAGAATGCCACTGGATAGGTCAGTGAGAGAGGGACGTGGTGCGCTACCCTTTCACTTTCTCCGGGACTACTTCCTTGCATCATCCCTGTCGTCACTGCAATTCATCATCAGCTACCCTGACCTCGTCAGCATAATAGGCATGATTGGCATAATGACACAAACTAGCTGAGTGTTGGGGGGGGGGCATTATGGACATCAATTTATCGCTCACTCCCTGCCATCTTAAACCACTGATCCTCTAGCACAACGAACGATTGCTAAATTTCCGAAGGAACCACTCTAGATGGCCGATGCCCCGCTCACAACGGAGCACAGGAAACTGACATGCGAAAGACCAACCCCACTAGTTGAGCCGCTCTATGGCAGGCAGGTGACCCAATCTGGGCGGAACAGTTTAGGCTGGCCCTGTCGTTCTAGCGTCTCCCTTTAGCTATTTAGCACACACATCTATTGACTAGACCTCCACTCTCCTGATACCATTCGTAGACAGCTGATGCCCCGCGATTCCGGAGCCTGAGAGGGGGTCAATCATCATTCCCGATCTTCCATTGTGAGCATTTGCAACCTTCTTCAGAACCTCTACAATTGCCCTCAACAGCCATTTCAGACAAAGCAGGACAGGGGTTTAGGCGTATCACATCAGCACAAGCACCGACAAACAGCCACACTCCATCGGCCGTTCTAGGATGGGCAGTGCCCCATGCGAGACGGAGCAGGAGGGGGAGTCTATCGTTCATTGACCGTCAGGACTCCATTCTCGACGGAGCTCGATGGAGAGGGCGGAAAGAAAGGATAACCGCTCATCGACGGTCAAGACTCCATTCTCAACGGAGCTTGGGGTATGAACACACTCCTTATGGGACAACTGGATACAGGCACTGGCATCTGAACCCTCTATCAGGCGTTCTCACACGGGCAATGCAGGGTGCCAGACGGAGCAGGAGAGAGAGATTTCTACATGCAGGCGGATGAGACTCCATGCACAACGGAGCTTGGAGGGGAACTCACGCTTCATAATACACTGCGATTAGAATTCAGATTGAAGACTGTTTCTGTGCAGCTCTTGGAACTTGTGCCGGCCACAAAGCCGCCTGCACCACATCTAGCACATCACCTCTAGCGCTCAGGGTAAACCTTTGCAAGGCACTGCGATGCATTATCACTGACACAGTCACTCTTGACGACTTGTCCCTTTTGGCCTCCATGATAGAGCCTGTAGTACTGCGTCCCCATATGAGCCCCTTTCTTTCCTGCTGCCTTCTCAATTGACCCCAGCGGCCATGTATGTTTCAACACTCTGAGCAGGTGCGCATGGAACCGTTCTACAGCAGTATCGATTTGAGATTCTGGAACGGGGGGGACACAAAGACACCCAGCCAACCGGATGACCTTCCATATAAGGAGTACTCTACCACATCAGCAGCAAGCAAGGCAGCACGGCGATCCCAGCGGAGCAGATTCGCGGTGCGTGCACCATCCCAGACTCATTTGGGGCTCTAGCTGGCGGAAGTGGTCGTAGGCGCTTGCAGTGCGCCGACGATCATCCATCACAACAGTCATGGAACAGCTCAACTGAGGTCACAGTCGTCCCACTACACGAGCAGCATTTCTTTCCGTCTTGACCCCAACTAACCCTTGTTAGAGCTACTTCAGTGTCGCTTTAGCCGTCTCGTTCACTATGCACTCACCCTCTTTCATCTCCATCCACAGACTGCAACATGACTGCAACCCAGCTGTTCTCGGACGGCCAAGACCCCGCTCCCGGCGGGGGAGTGGAAACACCCACACTTCTACTCACAGAGGGACAAAAGGGTTCTACTATGCACAAGTCTACCTGCAGGAGACAGAACTGAACTGAGAGAGGAACTAACAGATAGTCATACCTTACCGGAGGAGAGTGGCCCCGCTTTTCCGCACACACTTCTCCAAACCATGAGAAGCAGCCCCACCGGCGCTGTGAGCTACACTCGGGCCGGACTGACGGGATATGGCAAGAACAAACCAGACGGCTCACAGACCGCAATAGCCATTAAATTGTCCCCCGCCACCCCCTGTGTGTGTGTGTGTGTGTGTGTGTGTGTGTGTGTGTGTGTGTGTGTGTGTGTGTGTGTGTGTGTGTGTGTGTGTGTGGCTTTGCTCCCCTCATGGCGACCTTGCATGTGTGTGTGTGTATGTGTGTGTGTGTGTGTGTGTATGTGTGTGTGTGGGGGGGGGGGGGTATTGCCATTTTTACCAGGTCTCCCGGATTAGCCCGTATGGCCACTCTGGCGTCCTCGGGTCGGGTCACTCCCATCGAAGCAGGCCCACTGCACGGGCTCAGGGTGCGTCCCTGTGTTACCCCTCGACCAGTGTGATATGCACTTTGGACCAGAACCTGGCTCGCTGCCCCAGGACCACCCTGGAAGTGAAGGTGGAAGTGTGTGTGTGTGTGTGTGTGTGTGTGTGTGTGTGTGTGTGTGTGTGTGTGTGTGTGTGTGTGTGTGTGTGTGTGTGTGTGTATGTGTGTGTGTGTGTGTGTGTGTGCCCTCCCCCCACGCAGCAACCTCCCCTATGACCCCTTCCAGGGGTTGGACTCGGACGTGGGTGAGCTCTTCCAAGCTCCGGGCACGACTGCCTTGCAGGATCACCATCAACGCCCAAGACGCCCGCCTCCTATTCCCCCACTGGACTTTGGCCTGGGCCCAGTGGCACTGCGCCAGGTCTCCGTCCTAGCAGGAGTGGCGCTGGGCCACATGGAACGCAGTTGTGGGGAAGGGGCCAAGCTGTCCCTTGTGGGCACAGTAGTGCAGTGTAGGCGTTGTATTTGGAGCCCACGACCATGTCCCCCATGAGGGTGCATATCGGCCACGGTTGTGCCGAGGGATGGGGTCCATTAACACAATCCTGGTCCTCGCACAAGCCCCATGCGAGGGTCCAGAGCCGTGCCACGTGACCTCGTAGCAGCTGCAGGGCCTGGCGCTTGGCTGAGGGCCTTGGTCCAGTGGGAGTAATCAGGCTGCTGGTTTATGAGGGCCGCAGTGAGGACCTCTCACAGGGGGAACTAGGAAGGTGCATGGTGGACCCTTGAGGGCGTTGTCTGGCCCTTTCGGGGCGGGGATCCCCCTGTGTACGAGATGCAAGGTCCACGTGCCTTGGGTGAACGCTGTGGTGTGGACCAGGCCCATCTCGTTTGCTGCCATGCCGGGTACACTGCTGGGTGTGGCACCATCACCCAGTGCGGCCACACCGCCGCGTGGCGTCAGGACACTGGTTGTTGCACCTTTCTCCTCCTCACACCCGGCGCCAAGCCCCCCCCCCCCCCCCAGAGACACTGGACCAGTGTGATCCCTACTGATGCCAGTGCCATTGTTCTGCTTGCAGGCCCTGATACCCCTAGCTCGGCCTCAGCAGCCCCCACGCACACACACTAAACCTCCCTTCCCCTTCTCTGTGTCTCCCTGTGCCCCCCACCCCCCCCCCACCCCCAGATCGCCTCAAGCCCCTCGAGATGATCTGGCGGACTTTTTCTTTCTTTCCTGTGGCTGCAGGTACGGCCTGAGCTCCACCCTGCAAAACCCCAAAATTGGTCCGAGACCCACCTGGGTTGTCTCCATCCCTGTCATGCTGTCATGCTTGTCTGCACTTGTGCCTCTGCCCGTGCCTTCCCCCCAGCTCAACTGAGCCGAAGGGGGTTTCTGTTTCGCTTCGAAATCCCGCCCTCGGTAACATGAGGGTCTGGCGTACCCATCCGCCCTTGGAGCCCTTGGAAATGGTGGTACCAGGACCTGCCCCTAGACGGAAGTCCCTAAAAGGGGCAGTGGCGGTCACAGGTGGTTTCCCATTGGCACTTGTGGCACTCATGTGTGTGTGTATGTGCAACCGCATGGTCTCCAAAAGAAATTCCGGAGATATAATGGGAAATGTTGGTGACCCAATGAATCAACCAAGATTCCTGCTGTTATAGAAGTGATGATAGCAGGGACACTGTCAGATTTTCCAACATTGAGCAGTGACGCAACAACCAGCAGCAGCGGCAGCACTTTTGACAACCAACATTCCCTTCACCCTCATGCCCACTCCCAGCACACCCACATCATCAAGAACCATATCATTATTTTCCCACTTGGAGTGAATCCTGGAGTGCTTGTGTCACGGAGGGTTTTTTTGGAAGTATGTGAAGCGCGACACAGGCATCTCTACTCAGGGCAGTCCTTCATGGAAAAAAAAAATCAAAGTGTTCTAAAACTGCAGTTTTGCAAAAAGACCGCGGGTAGCTCATGTGTTCAACCATGGTTGGTGGCAATTGGCGGTTGGCGGTTGGCGGTTGGTGGCAATTGGCGGTTGGCGGTTGGCGGTTGGTGGCGGTTAGTGGGGGTTGGTGGTTGGCTATTGGTGGTTGGTGGGGGTTGGTGGTTGACGGTTGGTGGCGGTTGGCAGTTGGTGGTTGGCGGTTGGCGGTTGGTGGTGGTTGGCGGTTGGTGGCGGTTGGCAGTTGGTGGTTGGTGGTCCCTGAGGGCGGTCCTTAAGGGCGGTCCTTAGCAAAAAAAGGGGGGGGCCTTTTACCCCCCTGGCTCTACTTCGACCTTTTCAACCAGTCCACCCACAACCCTCTTGCCCTATCCCCTCGTCTTGCGATTTTACGCCCATTTGTACTGAATATAGGCAGCCTCCTTTGTTGGGAGTGGGCCGGTTCATGCAAGAAAGTCACACTTTACGAGCCCCGGTGTTGAGGTGTTTGGTGATGGGGAGGTTGTTCGTGTGCTGGAGTCAGGCTAGGCAGCATCGGGGGATGAAACACTCCTGAATGCGCAACGATGTGTTTGGGTTGTTGCGAGCCCAAGCAATAGTGCTTGACCCTCTGTTGCCTTGAGGAATCTTGGGGACTCCCATCTAGTAGGGATGCGACTGGGGTGTTCCAAGATTATGCTTTTGGCTTCCATCAATTGAGGGGAACAAGATCTGGTGAAAGGGAGCACGACAAAGTTGAAAAATGTGCCCATGAAGACATTTTAGGTGCATTGTGTGTATGGCACCGCATGGCCAAGTGCTCCTTTGAGGGAATATACTCCGAGAAGGGTGGTGTAATGGAGAAATGCTGGGATGCAACTGGATGTAAGGGCGTGGACTAGGGGTGTGGTGAAATTACACAAACAAGGAAGACACACAAACACAGCAAGCAACGTGTGGCACGAGGCCACACCTGGGGACTCTTGACGCTTTGCACTTTGCTGGAAGCAACGGCATAGGCCTTGGAGACCAATAACAACTGCCCAACCGTCACCGATTGAGTGGCAAATAGACCCCGCCCGAGATTTCCTGACTTTATGGCAACAGGTCCCGTGAAGTCTGCACACGCAATATCCAAACAGCCGCTGCAATCCTGTTGGAGATGGACGGGCGGTGCCGCGGGCACAAGCCTTGTCGAAGGCACAAAGACCCTCCCTTTTGCCATGCCCATGGGTCCATGGGAACCATGACGCCGTGTTGTGGTGTGTGCCTGTGCTTTGCTACGCTCGGCTGTTCAGCGGTGTGTTGTGGCGTGCTATTCTTTGTCACACTTCACCAATTTTCGAAGATTTCGCCCCACTTCTTGTGAGGCTTGCACAGTCAAGATGAGTTGGTATCAAATTTGATATGATGATGGCAATGTAGGTTGGATCACATACTTCTTTCCATTCGAAGCATTTCGGATGGGCTTGCTCAGGAAGTCACATAGTGTCACACCTTTAAGTGGAATGCCTCTAGATCAAAAGTTCCGGTACTTTGGGCAAGTTGGCGTTGCAATTGAGCACTCAGCTTTTGCAAATCCTGCAAGATGGGAGATTGCACTCAACCCGGGATTCCCCACCTATTTTTGAACCACCACACACTTAGCAACGCCTCTTACCGTACTCTGTACCATTATGTTCATAAAGGGCAAGGGATATTAGGGATGGTGATGGCTTAATTGCACTTGCCACGGGCTTTGGCTGTAACCATTCCTCGAGCCGGAGCTCCAGCTTGAACTCGAGCGCTTGGTACAAATCCGCTTCTTTTCTTGTCACGGCCTCCATCCACCCAACCATGTTGGGGTGGTTCATGCACCTACGTCCTTTACTTATCTGCTTGGATAATTGTGGCGAGTGAATGACAAATCATGGCCCACACACATTGTTCCAAAGCCTATGCAAAATTACAGATAGTGTGCACACAGTGGACAAGTAGCGCACACAACCGTTTCGGCATTGCTTAAGGCTGTGATGCGTTGTCCTTAGCAAAGCAAATTCGCAATGACAACGCAATGCAACCATCAAATCACCTAAACGACCACAACTGGTTAGATTTTGCCATGGGGCAGCACATGCAAGGAGGCTGCATGCGGAGACGACGAAAAAATTAATGTTGGGTGTTTTTTTATGGATGTGATGTACAGATGCACATGTGCAACGAAGCATGGCAATAAGAAGGGCACCACAATTGTACACATGCATAACGCGTTGAGAAAGATACTTCACTAGGTGCCGTCGCCACACTTTGCTGGGATAGGTCCAAAGCTGCTCGCAAACGCCCCAACCTTGCCATCGCCCTTGCAGCACGATAGTGGGCCTTTTGTTGGACGTCCGGGCATTGTAGTGCGATCGCGCTCTGATGAAAAAGCCAACCAAACGCCAACCAAGTCAAGCATGGAAACCGAGACGGGGTCAATGCCACAACGACAACGAATGAAGCAATGGAGAGATGCCTGTGATGGTCGGTGATGGTCAACGTTTTGCATATGATGGACTTACCGAGCCAATCCCATATCCCGTAGATGGCAAACTTCATCATCACATATTCCTTTACCAACTATGTACAAAAGGTTGCCTTACCTGAGCGTCCTCCAACGCTTGTGCATTCCAGCCCAACTCCAACCCGCAGGCTGCTCGGTTTGACAACAATTTGCTTTGTAAGGCATCCAAATCATCCTTTGAGTGGCTACCCGACGAGGCATCGTCCAAGGCATGCAACCCTGTTGTATAGTGCGTGAATGCGCTTCGGAACTCCCGCGACCGGAAGGATTCGTTGCCCTTGCAACGCCATTCTTCGGACTTCAGCACGAGCATGCTACAGCAAGGAAGTCATTGTCGGAACGTCGGCCATGAAGAGCTCATAGAAACAATTAGAAAACGACACATGATGTAACAAAGTCAAAGTGCACCAAGCCCAAAAGAAAATGGAGGGCCTCTCTCTCTCTCTCTCTCTCCCTCCCTCCCTCCCTCCCTCCACATCTCTCTCTCTCTCTCTCTCTCTCTCTCTCTCTCTCTCTCTCTCTCTCTCTCTCTCTCTCTCTCTCTCTCTCTCTCTCTCTCTCTCTCTCTCAAATGTCCCCGAACACCTTACCGCTCCACTAGCATAGCAGGGTACTAATGCACGTCCTTTTGGTTAACGCAAAGCGCCATTAAGAATCCTTGCTCGATTCGTCTCATCATGCATAACCAAGCCTCATAAGCCAAGGCGTGTCAAGGGGACCCACAAAAAGGGCAATAGCAATCCAAATGCACACGCTGTCTATTCTTTGAGGCGTGTTGATATCGCTCTACTGTGCTCCTCATTGGGCCCTTCACCGGCACAAATCGTCTTCTGGCTATGCTAAGGTAAATAAGGTAAATTGCCCTAATCGAGGCCACTGCTCTAATTGAGGGCCACTTTGGGCTGATATTGACTTTTTGCGGAAAACCCTTGGAAACTCGGTACCAATGGCCCTATTAGCAATGGCAATGTTCCAATTGTTCCTCCTGGCAAGGAAACACATCAAAGGCAAGAAATCGACTCCGAAGTGAGGCACATCCTTCATTTGAAAGATCCTAAACCCAAACATGCCATGTGAAATTGAAATGTTGTGGTGTTAAAAAACACCATTTGGGGGATCTTGTGTCTTCTCTTTAATCTTCTTCTTCTAGAACCTTCTTGTGTTGCTTTTTCTCCTCCTTTTCCTTTCCTTTCTTTTTCAGATCAAGCGATGCGGTGGAAAAGCCATTGTTCATTACTACTGCACCCAATCTCAATGCATTTGACGACAACTCCTTCCAATGCCCTTTGCCACCCTTATCTCAATCTTTTGCGAAAAAACGTAGCCAGCACACCCTTTTCCATATTGATACAGAACCATGCAATCAAGTGGTCAACGGCAAACAACACTTCTTCAGTGGGAGTCCCATAACACTGAATGAAACAATGTAACAAGGTTGCTTTCAGTATTGCGCTTACACATGACTGTTATCACATTACCAAACAAAGTCGGTTTCACATACCATCAGTATATGACTCCTACATCAACCATAGCAAAGGTGTGGGCAATGTGGCGGGGCGGCATGAAACTTGGTAATTTGGTCATGGATCCTTGTTCAAAGGAGATGCAAAAAGACCTGGGTTAGTTGGGGATCCATTGGGGCCCTATATCGCTTTCTTTGGTGTTCCCCATGCCACTCCATCCATGATCCAACAATTAAAAAAAGCCTGAATAATGTATTTGTTTTCATGGATGTCTTGTGATTTGGGGCAATGTTTTACATCAAAAATGTACGTTGTGGGAAAAATTTTGCAAAAATTTGCAAGCCCTCTCTCTATGAGCAGGGTGGTGAGTGAAGAGCAGTTCGACGGCACGAAATGTCGCTTTGGAGATACCTCTCTTATTGCCGGCTGTTCTTTTTTGTTCAGCAGCCCACTAAGAGACAAAAAGTGGCCTAGTACATGTGCTTGACTCTTTGTTCTTCAACGTTGAAATCAATGCACTTCTTTGATGTGGTTTTGGTGCTTTCCTATGTGTTGATGTTGCCTTTGTACAGCTTGAGGTACAGTTTCAGCAGCACTTTTGCTGTGTTTTTCGTGGGTCTCCCCCCAAGTGCCGTAGCGCAAAACTGAGGCTGTTTTGGGCCCAAGTATGGGTGGGGGCTAGCTAAATGTGCTAGCATTTAGCATTACAAGGTGCCAAGGAGACAAGTCCCGAAGGCTTCGTCCCACAGCTCTCAATGAACTCGACAAATCAACATGCATAGATAAGTGAAATCAAGCGACGCAACAGCAAACGACCGTTAAAAGGTGATTCATCGCTGAACAATTAGATTGGTGGTACCGATGTTAAAATCTTTTGGAAAAATTTGTCAATGTTTGCTGAACGACAAAATTTTGCTCTACCTAGGGTTGGGTTGACTCAGTCAAGTCAGTTACGAGTCACGATTTTTTGACTCAGTCAAATCAAGTCACCAGTCACGCCGCTCGAGTCGACTCAATCAAGTCACTATGTCGAGCGGCGATTGTGACTGAATAGGCACTACGAGTCATTGATTGCCGGTTCAAATCCTGTGGTCTGTAGCGTGGCGCGATCGCTCAGCCAATGGGCGTTTTATTGCACAATTAAACTTCACCACGACCACAGTGTCTCCTCAGTATCCTTTCTTCCACAATGAACCCGCACAGCACAGTATGACAGCGCTGGCACAATTCCATCATGAAAGATAAAACGATGGGCGAGCGATTGGTCCATTGCTGGGATCAGCGGGGATCAAACCTACTAACCTACTTTTAATGCCAATTTCACCGTACATTGCTGCAGAACAATCTTGCGCTTCGAAGGTCATCTTAGAATGTGCGCGTGCGACATCTTCGGTAAAGTCTCACTGGATCCACAGACAGGGTTGGGTTGACTGAGTCAAAATCGACAGGTGTTGGCTGAGACTTGACAAAGTCAAAAAATTGATGACTGATGACTGACTTGATTTAGTCATCGGCGATCGTGACTGGTGACTCAGTCATGACTCAGTCGCCCCAAAAGCTTGACTCATGAGAGGATACTCAATTTTTTTGTAAAATTTTGAAAAAATAATCGTGACCTGCGAAGCCGGCACCCCAAAAAGCATGCAAAAGTGCATCGTAACATTGGGTCTCATTAAAGACACATGATCGCTCTCTTTGCAGTCTATGGGCACAAGCCACTTTTGTTGTTTTATGCTTGTTTGCATGCCCCACTGACGAGTCCTTTCAAGTGATCTCTTGAGAATTCATTAATATCCATTCACCCGACGTCCGTATTGGAGACAACGTCGGCGTCAACTCAACAAACCCCGATCACAACACCCTTGTGGACATTGACGTGAACACCTTTGATCACGATCATCCACACCGAGCCGTACACATCTCACACCAAGCTGCGCCTTCATCAAAACTAATCACTCTTACGACGTCCTACGTCTTGCACTACGTTGCCTATTTTTCAAGCGCCTACAATGCCTCCGAAGAAGCAATCCAAGGTGAAAAAATATTGCGCGCACCACGACTCATGGGAATTGGGACACTCAACGCATGAATGTTATGCAAGAGCAGCGTCACAAGCCGGTAAGACCACAAGCGAAAAAACTTGTAGACTATGCGGAAAAACGGGACATATCATGAATGATTGCCCCGACCTGGGAATTTGCACCGACCGCGACACGCATGGCAAACCGAAGAAAAGAAGAATGTGCTTCAACTGCGGCACGGATGAATGCGGAGCGGACTGCCCAAAAAATTGTCGGTACCACCCCGCGGCATGGAGAATAAACACGAACACATCACGATTCTTCAAAGCCATCAAAGAAGGACATGACTTTGTGCCCGTGTACCCACCTCTCTCAAGCCTAAAAATTGGAGAGATGCCGTTTCCCATACACAAAGATGCCCAAACTTCCACACCGAGCAAAAAGCCCGAGGAAGCACCGACGCCGTATTGGATGCTCTACGTGAGTGGTTGTGAATGGACGTCGGATCGCCTCTCCACCATTACGGGTTTTGTGAAAGAAAAAGCCGATATGGAAGTCAAGGAATCCATGCTCATCATCCAATGCAAATCCGAAGGAGATGCACAAGAACTCATGGCCCAATTTCAAAAGGTATCATTACCGGATGGCTCAAAATTGCATGTCACACGCGAACATGTCACACCAACCCCAACAACACCGCAACCAATAATTTCAACGCCCACTCCTACACCCACGCCCGGAATGTCCGCGATACAAGTCACCGAAGTTGTTGATAAACGCATGAACACTATGATGGAGAAACACACGCACGCCATAAATGAGAACTTCAAAGTGATAAACTTGTCTATACAAAAACTTGGTGAGCGACAAGATTTGGCGGATAAAAGAGCGGATTCGCAACAAGACCTGCTCACTACCATGTTTAAAGAGATGCAATCTTGGCGAAAATTGGATGGGCACACCGTGAACACACCGGGCCCACGTGATGTCAATGCGGAACAGGCACCATCGTTGTCCACTGCAACCCCAACACAATCCCATGCGACCTCGGACCTGCAAGGTACTACGCCGCAAACGGCCATGGATGTGGATACTCCTACAGCGACTTCATCTAAAAATCCCATCCCGTCGCCGCCGCCGGACCCCTCTCCGCTTGCGCTACAAAGAGCGCTCAAAAAACGCTGCCCCGTTGAAGTGGCAGGCCCTAAGTCCGATGCACTCCGTGTCAAACCTGGTGCACGCGTGGTGAAAAATGTGGTGAAAAAACGTCAACTTCCGGCTAGGCGATGCGTAAAGACGACACGGGCCTCTCTGGATGATCTCTCCACTCCAGTCAAGACAGCCGTTACCAAGGATACTAGGGACGTGCCTGCCCAGATTCCTGATGCTGCGGAACCATTGCAAGACTCGGTCGTGCAAACACTAGACGACTTACTAGCCCTGGCAGCAGAACCATCCGCCCAGGATGCACCACGTGAAACGCCACCACCATGCCTACAGACGGATGTCATGGCTACCGAGGCGGGCACGCATGTGTACTGCATTGATGCACATGCTCATGACACGCCTTTCGTGAAAATGATCGCCGTCCAAGCTCTTAGCTTCCATGGACATGATGGCCTCTTATGCCGACCTGAGGGCACCGAAGCAGAGCCACGCTTCTTCTCTAAAGATATCATTGCACTCACCGTAAGCCAAGCGGAACAACTCCAATCTACTATTCGGCACAACCGTGCCCCTAAAGCGCAGTCGGCGACCACAGCACATTAGGCCCTCACGCCATGACCCGCTTTTTTCTGGACATCATGCCCACTGATATGTGGCGCCATGTCCTGCATTTCTGCACACCACCCACACTGCACACACTCTTCCTGGTAAACCGTGCCGTTATTGAACATGCACAGGAGCTTGTCCGCTCCCAGCAAGTATGGCTTGAATGTGCGGACCGCCTGCGGTGGAATTCACGTTTGGACCGGTATCAGCGATGCCTGAATGTCCTACCCACCAATGCGCTGGGCCCGCGCAACCGCAAAAAACCCGCGCGACTAATAGAGGAAGATGAACCCCCGCTTGTACGTGCACCACGCCCCGCTGTGCGAAACCCCACACGACTACGCTCGCGTGCACGATCTCCCCCTCTTCTGGGACGCTCACACCGCATCAGCCGCCCACCACAACGGTTTAAACCACCGCTACACACTGCAAAACGACCCTCTCGAGCAGCACGCGCCAAGCGCCGCGGACGACGGTTCGGAATCCCCTCCCCGCCCCCGTCACCTGTACATATGTCACGCGCTGAACCCTGCTTGTCCTCCGACCAACAAATTTCTGACATAGACGTAGACTTAGAGCCAACCATGGCATCCTTCCCTTTGGACCATCTACATCAACTCCTACATCCGTTGCGACAAGCAAGTACTGAAGATCCTGCCTTCCCTGTCCCCGTATCCCTTGCCATCTCGCAGGTACGGCGACTGGCCGACCTCTCTCAGTCAGCAATCCGTAGTGGCCAGGCCACGCTGGTGAATATGGCTACACAATTTGATATGCACCCCTGCTCCACACCATACCCAGACACCCACCCACCCTGCCGGTCACCTGATGACACTTCCACTGACAGTGACATCGAGCAACACGCGCCGTGCGACGCGTTCCAATTTTTCCACGAAAAAGCATGCGCCCCGCTACACCCCCTACTCCAGGGTTTCCGCAACACTGTCGCCTCATCCCCGATCCTCACCCGTCTCTGGCGAAAATTTGCACACACACACGCGTGGCACACGTGGGATGCCGTACCGGCGACGGGAGCGGCCACATTTATTGACACATGCCAAACTGTACGCACACAGCTCACACATTTGCAGCAATCAGACACCCACATGTGGACTCCATCTAAAAACTGGATCCAAGCCTGGGAACACTTCCTAACCTGGGACCACGTCATCGGCCTCCCCAGCACGGAACACGACTGCCTATCATGGGACCCTGTCGTGCCTGCTGAGAGCGCCTTGGGAGCAGGGACACGACCCTTTGAGGAGTCGGTAGCCACCATGTGGCTGGTACAAGACCATCACTCTGTGCAGGACTTACGCCAGCTGCGAAGTACAGGACCGGACCGCTGGCTGATTGCGATACCCAGCCACCGCTCCGACTGGAAAAGTGAACTACAACCCATATGCGACCAAGGACACGCCTGGGTTGCGGTCTCCGGGATGCTAGCACGCCTGATTACACGCTGGACCACACCACACACGCGCACCGCACACGGCACGATACACAGACAAAAACAGCGCAATAATATAGTGGTGGACTGGTACATACTCGGCACCACATGGAGCCTCGATATACACCGGTATATCGCCACGCTTTCCCAACTCACAGGACACGGCCATAAACAAGCCACATGGTACATGCCCCCACGCCCCCTACACACTACACACGGCAAAGCCATTGACAAACACACGTTTTTCAGCACCTGGCACACCCTCCGTGAGGAACGAAAAGAACTATACCGCACACGGTTCTCCTCACGCGCCTTGGCACGCAACCTGGAGAGCACCCTGGCGGTGCTACCTCTCTCCCCCTTGTCATGGCACCGCAAGATACTCGGACTATCGCAGGCCTGGGACCTTGCAGTGAACCAACCCTCATGCACAGTGTATGCAGTCGTCTCAGATTTTTCTGCCACGGTCTACATTGGCCAAACAGGTGGTAAGAAAAAACTCCGATCCCTCCTAAAACGTTTTCGTGAGCACATACGAGCAGGCATAAAATTCGAAAAGAAAAAACACCGCTTCTCTACGGCTGAGATCTCCCTGTATGAAGCCATGCACAAATATGGCCCAGAGCATTTTTTCATTATACCTATCCAACTCTCCCGCAAGCAAGACATCGACATGCTGGAAATGCACTGGATAAACCGCATCGGCGGACGTGTTTATAATATTCGCACTGACTGCCGCTGGAAGTCAGCCTCCACGTTCAAACAATTTTTCCAGCCATGTGGATACCCCCCGCACGGCTATGATTGGAATGCCTACGCTAATGCCCTCGTCCAACGCCGTGGTGTAGGCCTCTCGGAACTCATCTACGCCCGCTCCCGGGGACGCAGGTTTATGTCTAAACGTAACTATGCCCTCCTTGAGCAGCGACTGTGTGAGCTCACCCTGTCCCGCACGGGCACACGATGGCCACGAGCCATCACTTTCCCCTATCCCCCGTCCAATGACCCGGACACCACTGCCCGGCCCCTCCTGTCTTTCCTACATGCCATCTACCAAGGCATCCCTGTTCCTACCTGCGTGAAAGAATACTTGCGATCTGTGACACGACTGGTTGCGAAGCGGGCCCATAAGCTAGGGGAACTCCTGTGTGTGAAGGGAACCAGGTTGTCGTGGCGTGAGCTCCAAGACATGACCCACTGCGACTGCCGATGCGCATCGCTGCCACCCCAACTCCCCAGAGTGTCCGGTTGTGTAGTGGTACGTACCCTGCATGACATCCGGCAACTTAACCCCACCTAGATACCCGTCCTTGCCCAATGCCTGGGTAATGCTGTCCTTGGTACTGAGGAAACGTATGTTACGTGGGCACGCCAGGCCAGCCACCGCCTAGCACGTGGATGCCCTTTCTTTCCCCGGTCCTGGGCCCCGCAACTCACCAGACATTTCTGCAACCTTGCAACCCTGGCTTACAAAAATGCAATCTCACACGTGCCCCCTTCCTTACACCTTGATCGAGTCCTCGCGGTGAAACGTGATGTTAACCGCCAATTTGTCATATTGCCATTAGATAAAAATGCAGGTAAAGCGGCGTTGATGTGTAGACGCCTCTACGCCCGAACCCTTCTTGAACAATATGGGGACACTGCCCAGTTCACTACCATTGCGGACTGTGACACCCCCGCTGCGGCTCGCCAACATGCAACACAGTACATCTACCAACGTGCTGTGTCATACGGTGTAGCACACCACTACCGCCTGGGTAGACTTTTTGCACCCCCCTCCTCTTTTGTGTCCATGAAGAATAAATCGATGGAGTCCCAGGGATCCATTGCCATGCGAATCTTGTTTTCCTACTACAAACATGCTACCAAGGCATTTGCTAAAAAAGTGGGACGATGCCTGAACCTCCTCATTACCGCAGGGACCCAGCATCTGTGCACCATGGAAATGCAAAACATGGATGACATTATCCCCTGGGTAAAACACGTGAACTCCCTTGCCCAGCACTGGACACTCCCACGACCACAGGGCCACCGGACACACCGGTATGTGAAGTTTTTTGAGGTGGATGTGAAACAAATGTTCCCCAGACTCCGCAGAGGTAACCCGTCCTACACCATCGACACCGTGCACCCGTGCCCACCAGCGAAGATCGGTGTATGGGAGGCCATCCTCCTCATGGTAAAATGGGTGGCTGCAGAGACGCATACACGACTCTCTGCACGGGGCCTATGGTTTGGTATCCATGACAATAAACACATGGATGTCATGCGAAAAGCCTACGGGGATCAATACGAGAACCTCTCTTGGGACCACATTGCCCCGTATATCCGGTTTGAACTATTTGCCAATGATGTGTTCACACTGGGAACAAGAGTTATGCAACAGCTCCTGGGCGTCGCTATTGGCGGCGTGCTCTCCTCACAGTTTGCCACCATCTACTGCATGACACGTGAACACATGTGGGCGAAGTCCAAAAACTTCAGGGTCCCCTGGTCCAAAACCAACACTGACACACGCCCTTTGGGAATTAATGCACCGCCGTTTCGGTACAGAGATAACTGCGGGGGCCTGTGTGCAGGCAACCGGTCGGTGACCAGAATCCAGCAGTACTTCACCCGCGTCCTGAATCTTGAACTCCTGTTTGAAGGGGCAGGACAAACATGGACTGTCCTCATGGCACACCTCTCCCTCCACCCTTCTACCTCCCAAATCTCCCTCTCTTTCAAAAAGAAGGTCAACTGGCAAGACCCTGCTGAAAAGCGACTAGTGCGATATCCAGACCGCCACTCCCCTAATGCTAGGACTGTGGTACAAGGGTTCACACCCAATAATGCACGCAATTGCGTCAAATATGCCATCCCACCACCCTTGGTTTCACAAAACTTGGCGGAACTTATCCATGAAATGTGTTTTAAAGGCTACCCCTCATCCTGGTGGGCACCAACCATCCGTAAGGTCCTGCTTGACCCCTTGCTGCCCGCATGGGCACCACACTGGCAAGTAACCACAGATCGAAGGTCGCTACTGCTGCTCCTTAAACCCCAAGGAGATCCACACAACCCACCTCCGGGTGGGTTGTCATGGCCATGAATTTTGTATCACCACAATGTGAGTACACGTGAATCGATGAGATTAAGCGTGCCTTGCATTTATGTGACCTCTTGAGAAATTCGTACACTTGCTAAGGACGAAAGACACATGATCGCTCTCTTTGCAGTCTATGGGCACAAGCCACTTTTGTTGTTTTATGCTTGTTTGCATGCCCCACTGACGAGTCCTTTCAAGTGATCTCTTGAGAATTCATTAATAATTAAAAAAAGCTGGCAACACATTTCACACACTTGGTCACTTATATATAGCTCGGCCATGAAATCCCAATTAGGATAGTCAATGAAGGTGGACCAAAGCAGAAAATCACACAGAGGATACCCATGACATCCTCAATGAGATTTTACAGATAGGCCCCGAAGGCAACTAGTAGCTCAATGTACATAGCAATTGCTGTAGCATAGATGAACCGGACTTGGCACTGCCATACATTTATGTAAAAAAAAAGTTCTAGCTAGTTGAAGCTCTGTGACACCAGATCAAGGTAGCTTGTCCGTCCACAGGTTGGTGTCGTAAGACATTCCTTGCTAAGCTGTTTGGCATCATTGAATTGCGCCATGCTTCCCATGAAGATGTTCTTGGTATTCTATTAGATAAACCATCAGATGTGGAGGACACTTCAGATTTGGCTCCAGAGACCGTTGTTCTATATTCCAGCAGCCCACTAAGAAGCAAAAAGTGGCCTAGTACATGTGCTTGACTCTTTGTTCTTCAACATTGAAATCAATGCACATTTTTGATGTGGTTTTGGTGCTTTCCTGTGTGTTCGTGTTGATGTTGCCTTTGTGTAGCTTGAGGTACGGTTTCAGCAGCACTTTGCTGTGTTTTTTCGTGGGTCTCCTCCCAAGTGCTTTAGCGCAAAATGGAGGCCGTTTCGGGCCCAAGTATGGGTGGGGGCCAAATTCTCTCAGAGTGGAGCTACGTTTTGCAAAAAAAACTAACCTTTCGCAAGACAGTGGCGGGGCCGTATAAACCTTGCGGTCCACTTAGGTCCAAACCTGCCCCGCTACAACCGTTGTATATTTGACAGGGCGACGCCGACCGCCGGCGACAAAAAAGGACAGCCGGCAAAAAGAAAGGTGTCTTCAAAGCGACATTTCGTGCCATCGAACTGCTCTTCACTTACCACGCTGCTCATCGAGAGAGGGCTTGCAAATTTTGCAAAATTTTTGCAACAATGTACATTTTTGATGTAAAACAGTGCTCCAAATCACAAGACATCCATGAAAACAAAGACGTTTTTCAGGCTTTTTTAATAATAATACAATAGATAGGAGGGGTGCGAAACAAAAACCATTTGTGCTGCTATGCAAGTCCTCAGCATTCGTGGGACAAAGAGCCGTTCTTGGATGGCTAAAAATAGAGCAGCTCCGGATATTTTTCATGTGACAGCGATCTAACGAGAGATCAGAGGCGAAGTGGCAAACAAGAGTTAAAAAAAAATTAGCAAAGCCCTACAAAACTCTTTGACCGTTGCGCTACACCTTTGTAGGGTTTGGAATTGGTTAAGGTTAGGGTTAGGAATACCAACAGTTGGCAATTATCGATGGCGATCGGCATAACTATTTATTTTGAAAAATCATTTCAGGTAATTCATCAATCATTTTAGCTAATTCATCGGACCAATTATAGATGGCCAAAAATTGTACTCTCCGAACACAATATGTCCGGAAGAGGAAGTTTTGCATCATCATGGGAATGTAATACATTCAAAAGTGAAAGAGTGGTCTTTATTTTTCACTTTGCAAGTGTTGTCTACTTTGTGAAAAAACCAAAACCTTTGCTCAAGGATTGACTGTCTAAGAAGCAATAATCGGAAAAAATTGATCATTTTGATGAAACAAAATCAGACTAATTGGTTGGTTTTTGACGAACGATTGAAAATGATTGGATTTTTTACGGCAAACCATTTCCAAACCTTATAATTGTTTACTTGTTTTTCATGCGCTAACAATAGAGACTTGAACATATTTACTAAGAACCATAAAAAATGACAGATTCGCATCAAAATCAAAGACGATACTCCAAACTTGCGACATCTGGATGCAAATGGTTTCCTACTAAGCCGTAAGCGCTTGGAGTTTTTGGCAGCTTTCGGCCCCACACAGGAAAAATTGCCCATCCGACTTTTCTGCTGTCATACGTTTTATGCGACTTTGCTGGAACCTCTAAATGGAGCAAACATAATTGGTAAAAGTGTAGCAGGCCACTGGCGAAGCAAACGGGCATTACAAAGCGAATCACACTGATTTCGCTGTAGGACCCTTCATAGTGCCTACAGACAAAATGAAATGTATTTTGAAGCATTAAGCATACAAAACATTCATGAGTCAATCAACAATCTGAGTATCTCTACATTCAGATCTACGTGCACGCGCTAAGCGCCTTGAGTGCGCATGTGACTGCTGCACTCCCCTCCCAAGACACTACATGGGGAGTGGCTGAGACCTGAAATTCTGTAGCAGTCACATAGGCTACATACACCAAAACAAATATGTTTCTCGGGCAGTGATAAAATAACTGCTTGGCCTTGTAATTGATGTCTGGAAAAGGAAAAAAAATTTATGTTTGTTGGGATGCCACTTGTTCCACTGTTGTGCCTTCTATATGGGGATCCGATGCTGAAAAAATCTCAGAAGTCTATTTTACAAAATTCAGTGGGGCCACAAGCAAACAATATCACAGTGCAATGAAATAACAGTGCACCATCAGAATAATGTACACCATCTTGCACAAAGAAAACCCATTAATGCTAATGTACAAAGCCCATTCACTGAAGTCATACATAACTTAAGTTACTTTTGGGATTTATTCTCTCTTGCAAGGATCCTCGAAATTGAACTCCTGAAAAACAAAAGTCCATGATTGCATTTGCATACGACGGCTTGGAACTTGTCAAAAAAATGGTGGCATACCATATCAATGTCATTTTGACTCAGACTCTCACTAACTCTGTTTTTTCTGACCTTCTTGAGCTTCGAGTGCACCTGAGACAGTAGCAAACAGGGAGGAAGAAAAGTTAGTGTAACCTTTATTAGGGCCCTTTCCATACCTTAGGTGGCCCACCCTCTTTATTTGGTCACCGATACATCACATAATGCAGTGCGGGCGTGTCTGCACATATATATCGGCACACCGCCGTACAGAGCACAAACACACACCCTGACGCAACCTTCGCGCTGTGTGTGTCGTTCACTATTGTTTAAGTGAGACCCACGCACCTGATCTAAAGGATCAGTCACAACTCCACTTCCAAGATTCCCAATACACTGGTACACACATACACAACAGAGCGCACGCACTCAAACACCGTGGATGTGCATACACACGCGTGAGCGCAAGCACTCGAACGCTAGGAGCGCAAGCATTCCAGTACACCTATGCCATAAATTCAAATGTTCAGTCAGACTCATCAAAAGCGCCAAAAACAAGGCAAAGGTGCATATTCTAGCAACGTTTGAAGCACAAAACAGTGCTTTTCGGACCAAAACTGGTCGGTGACACAAAAGTTATTTTGACATTCAGCTCATTCCGGTGAGATCCAGGCCCAAAACTGGCCAAAGTTGAAAAAGAAGCACGCACCAACACACGCAAACGCCCACGCGTAACCTTTAGGAAACTTTCAACTTCATCGTGGGCGCGTTCGGGGCCTCTGCTATCCCGAATGCAGCACACTCGGCGCCTTCTGTTCTCCTCTCAACCTTGTTCTCGTCGGCTCATTCGTCGCCTTTCTTCTTTCTGCGGCCCCTGATACATTCGCCGCGTTGCCGGCGGTGCTGAGGTTCGTCCATTGCAACTTTGTTGACCTTCGGCGCCAACATTGCGTCTCCCTGAAATTTCGCAGCATTCTCCACTGTCGCTTCGGCAGCAGTTCTCTTTGGCAGCGCCATCCCAACCTTGCCGCTTTCACTGCCCTCGTGTCGCTGACCACTGACGCACTGCGCATTGAGCGCCGCAACACGCACAGCGTCAACTCTTTGTTGTCCCTGCCGTGCTCGGTACTGTTTTGTGGAAGCAGGCCCGCCCAAACATGGCGACAGTCCTGCATCCGCCGCAGGCTCGTATTTTGCGTCCTCGTCGACTTGTCGTAGAAGTCTTACAAACGCCTGCTCGGTGTAGCTTCTTTCCTGTGCTGCAAGTTGAGAAAAGGGGTCTTCAGTATCCAACTCTTTCAGAAACACTTGTAGCTGCTGTCGGTGCGGCGCATCCATCACCTTTAGCTGGTAATATACCCTGACGGCCAAAGCAGTTGAAGGGGGGCAAAAATACCCAAACCTGCATTGAAATGCAGCTGAAACGCTGCCCGTAAGCTCCGCAAAAATTGTTCTTGTTGTCGCTGATTCTCCTGACCACCCTTGGCGACGAAATCCACAATGCCCAAAACAGCGAAATTGTAGCAGGCCACTGGCGAAGCAAACAGGCATTACAAAGCGAATCACACTGATTTCGCTGTAGGACCCTTCATAGTGCCTACAGACAAAATGAAATGTATTTTGAAGCATTAAGCATACAAAACATTCATGGATCAATCAACAATCTGAGTATCTCTACATTCAGATCTACGTGCACGCGCTAAGCGCCTTGAGCGCGCATGTGACTGCTGCAAGAAGCGAGTCTTCAGTCAGCTTATAAGCCGGCCTCATTGGAAAAGAAAAATATGTTAAAGGAAAATGGTTCACATATTAAAAATGTATGCATGCTTTGTAAAATATTTTTTTCAAAAATCGAGCATGTATGCATACATTAGTCAAAAAACAAACTTCGTTGCTTGCGGCACCCATTTCCACCACTACAAGTGTGGCCTTTATTCTTAAGATAAAACTTTGTAAACGATTTTCACGGTGTTGTAACAATTGGCACATCAACGGTGCAATAGTGCGGTAGCTCGATTTAGTTCAAACGTTGAGAGCTGAAAAGTGACGCATGTGTATTGTTTTAAACTAAAATGCTAAAACACATCGCCCGATCATGGTAATTTGCAAACTTGTACAATTCTTTTCTTCAATATGTGCACGGAAACAGAATTAGTGCGATTGAGAAGAAGATTCATGAAAAATGGGCAAAATGTATTGCGGAGTTTTTGAACAATCACAAATGCATAGTTTCAAACCTTGCTCACGCGGCTCTTCGCCTTGTTAACGTCTTGAGAACTGGCCATTTCTTACGCCTAGATCCACGGCCTTGAACTTATGTTGAAGAAAATGTTTTTTCAATGGCTTTTTTGTTGCACAGTAGTTTCTTATTTATGAAACTTTGGAATACAAAAACTTGTGTTATGATGGGAATTTACAAAAAGCTACAATCTAGAAAAGAGTTGTTTTGCGAAGTAGTTCAGCTTCAGGCAACAATATCGGGAATACATTCAATAGCACCGCAAGATTTTCATTGAGGTTAAACATCGAGTTCAATGACTGCAAATTGGGGTGAAGGGGCTGGCTGGATCCCCCCCCAATTTGTAATCCTAACTTTTTCGGGCTTTAACCATTCCATACATTGTGTGCTTCCCAAATAGAGAATGTGGAGTAATGCAATGTTATTCTTTAGAGCCATGCCCGGATGCCTTGGACACAAAACATCTTAAATAGCCGGGTCGACGCACATTTTGGCACAAATCAATGTGTCCAACTTTTGCTGCCTTTCAATCCACAATTTGTGCTCGCTTGGTGCCACATTGCGTACCCCTTCGTGATGACCTGTCTCTCAAGGGTTTCGTTTGCTTTAAAATATGGCACTACCAATTCCAATAAAATCCTAACATTGAAAATATGTACAAACTCACCCTGGGATATTGTGGCCTTAAATGAGGTGGTTATTTTGGTTCAGATGAAGCTTCCATGACACCCCCCTTATCAATCGCGCTATTTTCGGGAACTTGCCCCGCTCGGCAATGCTCTGTCGCCTGCAAAACGGCGTGACAACCTTAAAGACTCCTAAAAGGTTTGGGTGTACAAATGCAAACAAGGCCGCACGGCCCTAGTCACATAAGTCAATACTCTGGTAATGACACTCTCGGTACCTACGGGGTTGTACGTTAGTCGGAACCCCGGCACTACACTCCCACACACACCTGCGCATGCTAGGCAGGTACGGCACTCAGCACTCTAGCGGTACACTCCCGCACACACCCTACGCACACTAGGCAGGTACGTCTGTCGGCACTCCAGTAGTGCAGTCCCTCACACACACACAGGGCAAGTACACCAGCCAACACTCTGGTGAAACGCCCCTGCCCACCCTTACCTGCCTGCCCCCATACCGACGGGATAGCGCCCTTACCTATAGTTAGGCTTACACTGTACAGTCGCTCAGCTGCCTAGCCGAGCGGATAACCCTCTGGACTGCCGCCTGGCGTCCCTAGGTTCGAAAACGAATACCAGCACTTACATACCTTAACAGTGCACAGAGAAGCTAGTAGCTAGTTTTCAGTACCTAGCCTACTACTACAGCATATCTCCTACAAAAACATTATTATTTGAACCTTCCGCAGTGGATCAACCATCACCACACACCGCACCAATATTAAAAGAAAACAGGTATTTCCTCCAACCCTTGCCTGCCAGCCCAGATACCGACGGGGAAGCACCCTTACCTATAGCTTGGTTTCCAGTGTACAATGGTACAATTGCTCTGCCACCTGGCCGAGCAGATAACCCCCTGACTGCCGCCTGGCGTCTCTAGGTTCTAAACCGAGCACTGACATACCTTACCAGTACACTATACGTACCAGTTACATGCTATCTATACCCAGCCTACTATTGTAGTGCATCACCTACAAGTATTTTATTAGTTGAATTACCAGAAGAAGACAGACCACCACCATACACAACACGCCAAGCCAGCTTCAACTGCGGGCCGGCCTTGAAGGAGAGCATTGAAGATGAGTGTGCGAGAGGTCTTGCCCTCCTTCCCCTCCCGCCAGCTAGCCTTACAGCCTACCCGACAGTCCCACTACTACAACCTAGCCCCTTGGCCCGCCGCATGGCATCCATGGGCTCGAACCCCAATGTACACTCCCCCTACCTCTAGACCAACTACTGAACCAAATCAGCCAACCCTACAGTTGTACCCCACATGCACCACACTCCCACCTCAGTGGGCTGGCCGCCTGGCCACAACCGGCTGCACGCACATCCCACATTACCAAGGCGTGTACCCCGGCTAGGCGCCTGCTGAGTGACCCTATTGAATCTAGGACAGGCCCACATTACAATTTTTTTTATTGCGATTTTACGGCATTTTTTTTACGATTTTACGGCGTTTTTTTACGATTTCGTTACGATGCTTCGGGAGCATTCACTACCCTACCGTCCCATGTTTTCACTTGTTTTCAAGCCTAAAAATTGGCAATAGGCGCAAGGGATGTGCACATCTCAATGATTGTTGTGTGTGTAGGGACGCGGTGGCTTAGAGAAGTGAGCATGTGGACCAAAAAAAAGGGGACCCTCCACTCTT
The DNA here is from genome assembly GCA_964036045.1 of Eutreptiella sp. 'Long Island Sound 2002'. Lineage (NCBI taxonomy): Eukaryota > Euglenozoa > Euglenophyceae > Eutreptiales > Eutreptiaceae > Eutreptiella > Eutreptiella sp. 'Long Island Sound 2002'. The sequence continues at coordinate 174,431,316 of OZ038381.1, forward strand.
GGTCCGCGGCATCAAAAACTGGCCGCCCACAGCCGCTTCCTCCCCCTACGCATGGTTTGGATCCAAGAACACGATCCGGGGAAGAGGATGTTTGCATGTAGGGGAGGCCTTGTAGAGGAAGAAGAGGGACCCCGGCACTCAAGGGTTTGGGAAGACGAAGGAAGAGGTGTAAGACGAGGGAAGAGGTGGAGGACGAGGGAAGAGGTGGAGGACGAGGGAAGAGGTGGAGGACGAGGGAAGACGTGGAAGTTGAGCCACTAGAAACGTCCTTCAACGTCACCGTTCACGAAGAGGGCCACGGCACAGCGACGCAAATCAGGGCGCGTGTTGCCCCAATTCGGGTCATCCAGCAAACCGGCAAGGCTGAATGAGCGCTCCACATCCGCCTTGGTCACTGGCATCCCAAGCAGTGCCACCACCAGTTCCGACAGTGGACCTGACAGGGCTAACCAAAACTGCATTGGATCCTCAACTTGCTTGGCCTTCTGGCTGTCCATGTTGACATAGAGTTCCCAGTCCGCCCGCATTGTGTCGGAGAAACCAAAGATCTCCTTATTTTTCTTCCACGTTGTATCCCGGAGTGGCAATTGCTTGGGATCAAATACCTGCAAAGTTCAGGCACAAACAGGGGGGTCCACATGGCAAAAATCAGCAACAGGGCGGTCCAGGGGGTTCCAGAGGCCAGAAATTAGTCACAGGGGGGTCCAGGAGGGGTCCAGAGGCCAGAAATTAGTCACAGGGGGGTCCAGAGGCCAGAATTCAGCAACAGGGGGTCCAGAGGCCAGAAATTAGTCACAGGGGGGTCCAGGGGGGGTCCAGAGGCCAGAATTCAGCAACAGGGGGGTCCAGGGGGGGTCCAGGGGCCAGAATTCAGCAACAGGGGGGTCCAAAGGCCAGAAATTAGTCACAGGGGGGTCCAGGAGGGGTCCAGAGGCCAGAAATTAGTCACAGGGGAGTCCAAGGGGGGGGGTCCAGGGGCCAGAATTCAGCAACAGGGGGGTCCAGGGGGGTCCAGAGGCCAGAAATTAGTCACAGGGGGGTCCAGGGGGGGTCCAGAGGCGAGAATTCAGTGACAGGGGGGTCCAAGGGGGGGTCCAGAGGCCAGAAATCACACACACAGGCAACCTGCAACGATTCGAAAAAATTTAGCGTCTCCTTGTGCTTCACCGTTTGCACTTCGAACGCAGCCACCACGTTGCGGATGGCATGCTTCAGGGCCTCCAGAGTGGATGTTGGCATTCCTTTCAATGCCTCTAGCGGGATCCCACAACCCAGAAAAGCAGCAGTAGCATCCGCATTGATGTTGGCAATAATTTCAGGCCGTGTCACAGGTGCACCTGATGGACTGCTGGGAGTGTTGAGGTCCTGCGCCACAGATGGCCCAAATGGTAGACTGACTGCCGATTTGCTCTTCAACGCGTGCTTTAAGCCTAGAAAGGAACACACAAACGGACTGATTGGCAGATTGGTGGACTGACTGACTGACTGACTGGTTGACCAGAGGTAAATCAACAGAAAATTGTAGTGCAGGCACATGGGAAAGGCAACAGGTGCAGATGGCAGAATGGTTACCTTTGATATGAGCTCTTGCAAAATTCTCGTGGTCATGGCGGACTGGAACGTTGCAGCAGATACACCACATAACATCATCACGATCTTCAAAGACACCAGGATGCTTGGCTGCTCGCTGAGCTGCAGTAATCTACGTACAATAATGATTTGTCGGACGACTCTTCTTTGCTCCTGTGTCCTTTTTTTTGGAAGAAGATACCGTTCCCTTCTTTTTGCCCATGGAGACAAAGAGCGAAAAGGAAAAAAAATTGCCTGCCACATAAACATCACAGCCACGCATGCACACACGACAAAGGGGTTGTGGGCAGGGAACGCAATGGGGAAGGGGCAAAGGGGACAGGGAAGGGGAAAGGGGGAGGGGGCACAGTGACAGTGAGGTGGAGAGGAGAGATATACCGTACAACACAGCGCCAAAAACGATAAAAAAATCGCCGAAAATTACGACAATTACGAAAATTACGAAAATTACGAAAATTACGAAAATTACGATCATAATCTGGGCCTGTCCTAGTTGAATCGGATCCCTTCATCACCCTTCCCCCAAAGCTTATCTCTCTGAACCATCCGATCTCAATACGACTCCAACCTTTCTACCCCACACACACATGGTGAGATGTGTTGGTGCCCCAGTTTCTAGACAGTTTTCATCCAATGTAACCTTAGGAAACACAACCTCCTGTAGCTGCTCCAAGCCACATTCACGGTGCACATAGAACACAATCATGCCTGATGAAGAAAATCCTGCCCTCACTCTATGGGGAAGGGGCAGTGCCAATGGCTGCTCACCACTGAGGTTGCAGAATTTGGAATTCTGCAAATGTTCTCTCTCCAGCACCCCAGACTGCACCAAACGTCTTTTCAGTGTTATGCTGCTGCACAGCTGCATATTAAACAAAAAAAATGACAATCACTTTGGGCCAGGAATACGGTAATACTGTAATGATTGAATATTAAGCAGTCAAAAAGCAAACCTGATTGGCATTGCAGCAAACAGCCACAAATCCATCTGCATATTGCGGAAATATTTACAACTTGTATGCAATCTCTCAGACCACAACACTGCAGCAAAAATATCCTGGTGCCCATATCCCATTTGATGCCTTGGTTTAATGCAGCAAAATTGAACAAAATAAGCCGTCTAAATGATGGACACATTATGTCAAATTGTGAGATATCGTTGCGACTGAGATACAAATAATATGAACCTCATCTGACAATATCTATATGTGTGTTTTAGTGTGGAGAATTTTGGATGGCGAACCACCTGTCAATACTGAGGAATCTTGCAGAATCACTCAGAAATGTATGATTGTGACAAGGAGAATACACCACCACCACTACAACACCACCACCACCAACAACAACATCACCACCACAACCACCACCAACAAGAACAGCAACAACAACACCAAAAACAACAAAAACAACAAAAACAACAATACTGGCTAGCAAGCTCTGATTTTGCCGGCCTTCCCTGACAATACCCGTAAACGTTTTGTTTCCATAAATACAATCACTTGCACCCAAAATCTCTCCAGATTGTCCAGCGAATTCTTGAGGCTTGGCATCAATCTTCGATCACAATGTGTCTGCAATCACATGCAGATGCCTCTCGTTTCATTGTTCACGCACCAGCACCCTCCGTCGCATGAAGGCAACGCCCAGCTGACAATTGGAACGTCTCACCAAAGTCTGTTGGCACTAACTTGTAAGCTTCCTGAAACAGGCCTGCATCCACTAATTTTCGGAATCAAATCCTGATACACTCCAACAATCCCTTTCACCTCTCAGAAAACTTGCACCATGTCAGAGCATGAACTCACCAGCTGACCAGAGACTACCCAGAACCACACACAGCACACCTAGCACGTCCCTGATGACCTAGGGGTAGCGATCAAATCTAGCTTTTCAGCAATGTGAAGCACTCGTGATGCCCTGGCCACCGCCTGGGCGCTCACAGTCTTGCTGCCCAGAATTGCCGTAGCGGGCTTTGCAGCCTCAACAGCTGCTAGCACCTAAAAACAAGACAACGATGGTCGCCCACAAAGGCATACATGCCCTTTGCAACCTTGACCATCCATGACTACTTCGCTGGGGTTATTGACCCTCCGATTGCGCTCCATTCAACTGCCCGGCCAAAAGATCCCCGCCAGTCCACTCAGCTGGACATCAAACATCAACCTCGGAACCCGCCATCGAAAAGGTTCGCCAGTTGCAACTTCCTACTTCACGGACTGAGACACAGCCTCGCGTCACGTCCCGATCCAGCCCTCTTCTTCTTCACGTGCAGGTCAGGGTCCACAGGCATCCTGGCTTTGAAGCATCTTTTTAGGGGGTCTCTAGAACTCAGCTTCGTTGCCTCAGCTCATACCCCCCTTTGAAAAGGCACGGCCCCAGGAGCAAAAAATGGAACAATGGTGACAGAGCGTCACCATACCTGGCGAAGGGGGTGCATTGGTATGGCAACCTTCGGCATGGCTTCCGATCACGTCAAAACCAATACAAATGGGTTGCACTCCAAAACACAACGCCGTGATGGGCAGACACAGCTCTTCAGCGCCTCTTTGAGCGACTTTCCACACATAATGGGCCCACAAGGTGTACATGTCTGTTCGTCTGGACCCCAAAAGTGGCTGGAGCATCAATGATGGTAACATGCCTAGATGCATAGACAATGCCATGCTTGCACAAGTGGTTGCAATCCAGTACCTCTTGGTGGGTGGTCGTGTTAAACAGGTAGGTATTTCAAAGGTTCCACCTCCACCTTCGCGTACCTCATTTTCAGTACGTCGCCCCCTCTCAAAGGCGCATAACTTCAAGAAAGAGGAAAAAGGACGATATAAATGTGTGTGTGTGTGTGCGCGCGCGTGTGTGTGCCAAGTTATCAATTCCAGTCATGCTCAGACTCCGACTCCCCACCCCCGCTTTGTGCAACCGATAACTGGACGGTGGGTCGCAGCGGAATCGGTTCAGCCCATCCCCGCGTATAGCCAAGTGACTTACACAAGTGATGAACGCCCAACTGCTGAAGCGGCATCTTTCCGATTCCCTGGAGGGGCAGGAGGAGCAACGCGGGCAAAAGCCCGGTGGACGTCACGGCAATACCTGCTTGGCGTGGTCGATCTCCGCGGGACTGGGTGCGAAACACGCGTGGACGGAACGCACTTGTTGCGGGTGGGTGCACCCTCGACCTCAAAGAAAAGATGGTGCACCGTAGCCAAAGAGCAACCCACGTCGCTGTGTTGTTCGCAGCAGAATGATCGCAGGACCACACTATACAGTACATGCTGCGCTACCCAACGTCAGGCGGCTTTCCCAAACCACACCACTACACCACACCACACCACACCACACCACACCACACCACACCACACCACACCACACCACACCACACCACACCACACCACACCACACCACACCACACCACACCACACCACACCACACCACACCACACCACACCACACCACACCACACCACACCACACCACACCAGTGGGCAGTGGACCTCCTGCAACACACTGCCTCACTGCCTGGGGGCAGTGGGCAGTGGAACTCCTGCAACACACCGCCTCACTGCCTGGGGGCAGTGGGCGGTGGACCTTCTGCAATACACTGCCCCACTGCCTGGGGGACAGTGGGCAGTGGACCTCCTGCAACACACTGCCTCACTGCCTGGGGGCAGTGGGCAGTGCAACTCCTGCAATACACTGCCTCACCGCCTGAGGGCAGTGGGCAGTGGACCCCCTGCAATACACTGCCCACTGCCCCCAGGCAGTGAGGCAGTGTTGGTTTTTAATTGTTCCAGTTTTTCATCCCTGTTTTTTGCGCGACTGCCTGTAGGGGTGCAAGCCTCATGCAGGAACCTCCGGGCTCCCCAGCTCTACTCACGGGCTGGGTGCCGGGTGCGAAGCCCCCGACGACAGGGCCCGGTGCGCTGGCGACCCTCCGAGGCAGTGTCGTGGCGGTGGATGCAGGGGCCACGCAGGCGGGTATGGCCATGGCCGGGGTCGTCCAGAGCGGGCCTGGGGAGTATCAGGCCCAGGTGGCCTCAGGAGTGGGCACCTCCCAGGAGGGGGAGGCGATGGCCCTCCTCTCGTATGCCCGCCGGCTGGCGACACAGCAGGGGGTTTACTGGCTGGTGCCGGACTCGGAGGCAGCAGTGGGGGCCCTCCGCACGTACCAGGAAGGAGGGCACTGCGGAGATGGCATCCACCACCTCTACGCAACTGTCCTGGGGGGGCAGCGCCTCTCCCCGAGGTCTGCCATCAATGTGGTGACCACACCATCGCACTGGATCACGGACCTCAACGTCCGTGTGGATGCAGCGACGCGGGAGCCGCCGGAGGTAGACCTCACGTGGCTCCTCAGGCGCCCCTACTCATTTATCCCCCCAGTGCCCTTCCGCGACCAGTGCCAGGTCTCCCCGACGGCGCTGAGTGACTGGTTGCAGGACCGGGCCTCCATACCGGCGCAAGCCATCTACGAGGCCCGCTGGGGGGTAAATTTCATGCCAGGGGGGGGCCTCCCCCTGGACTGGTTCGACCACGACCAGCAGCGCCACATCACGGCGCATCGCATGGACAACGTCCCGACCATGGCCGTCCTAGCCCACCGTTCCTCCCACCGGGGCACGGTGCTGGATACAACGTGCCTCCTGTGCGGGACACAGCCCGAGACGGCGCCCCACCTGTGGGCCTGCTCGGCTCAATCGCACGAGTGGGGGCCAGCCCGCCGGCGCCTCGCAGCGTGGCTCGACCAGAAGGTGGGGCCACGGGCGGCCCCAGTGCGTCACCAGCTGTGGGAACCGACCGTGCTGGAGCAGTGGGCGGCAGCCCTGCGGACCCCCTCCATGCAGCTGGCCCACCTGGAGTGTACGGGGCCCCACTCGCTGAGCACGGAGTTCCTCCGCCACATCGTGGAGGAGTCCATACGGATCTGGTACGCCCACGCCAAGGCGCGTGCCACACTACTGAAGGCCCGCCTGGGCCCGCGCAGCACGATGGCGTGGGCGTTTCAGGAGCTGCGCCTGCACCAGCAAGCAGAAAGGGAAGGGGTGCAGCGGGAGCTCCTGGGATAAGCGCGGTCGCCAGAGGCGAACTCACCAAGTCTCCCCGACTCCCCCTCCCCCTGCCGAGGCCTACACACTTACGCACGGCGCGCACACAACACACACAGCCCAGCCCGTTTACCTTTAGCCGTGGGTAGACATCCCGGCCTTTTGCCTTTTGGTAACAGCGCCTTCGGCACACCACACCACACCACACCACACCACACCACACCACACCACACCACACCACACCACACCACACCACACCACACCACACCACACCACACCACACCACACCACACCAGTGGGCAGTGGACCTCCTGCAACACACTGCCTCACTGCCTGGGGGCAGTGGGCAGTGGAACTCCTGCAACACACCGCCTCACTGCCTGGGGGCAGTGGGCGGTGGACCTTCTGCAATACACTGCCCCACTGCCTGGGGGCAGTGGGCAGTGGAACTCCTGCAACACACCGCCTCACTGCCTGGGGGCAGTGGGCGGTGGACCTTCTGCAATACACTGCCCCACTGCCTGGGGGACAGTGGGCAGTGGACCTCCTGCAACACACTGCCTCACTGCCTGGGGGCAGTGGGCAGTGCAACTCCTGCAATACACTGCCTCACCGCCTGAGGGCAGTGGGCAGTGGACCCCCTGCAATACACTGCCCACTGCCCCCAGGCAGTGAGGCAGTGTTGGTTTTTAATTGTTCCAGTTTTTCATCCCTGTTTTTTGCGCGACTGCCTGTAGGGGTGCAAGCCTCATGCAGGAACCTCCGGGCTCCCCAGCTCTACTCACGGGCTGGGTGCCGGGTGCGAAGCCCCCGACGACAGGGCCCGGGCACTGCCAATAGCCGGTGTACTAACAGTGTCGGGTGCGCGCACGTCCCACTGCCAAGCACCATCCCCAGGGACCCCGCGGCCCCTACTACCGGCCGCCTTGGCCCTGGGAACGGTCAGCGACCCCCCGTAGAGGACGGCTGACCAAGCCTCCCCCTCCTCTCTTCGCCTACGCGCCCGCCCACGCACCGGGCCCAAACCGAAGCCCAGACACGCGCCCCTCCTGGCGCTCCTGCCCCAGCCCCCCCCCACGGCCGCCCCTCCGCATGCCCCGTCGGCCCCTCCCCCCTGTGCTGCCTCCTCTCCTCGCCCCCTGCTGCCTCACCCATCCCAAAACCCTCCCTGACCCTAGTCCTCTTACAGGCTGGCAGCGCCTGAGTGGCGCGCCCCCAGGGCCCCGCATCGGCGGCCGGCCGCGTGAGGGTGTCAGCCACACCGAGGAGGCCCCTATGCGGGGGCTTCAATGGCGCAACAGGGTCAACGGGGGTATGATGGGTGTGTGAGTGGGTAAGATTTTATGAGAGACAGTCTATGAGAATGAGTTTATGAGAAACAGCCCCTGTCCCCGTCCGGCTGGACGCCCCGGTATCGGTATCCAACATCCTTTAGGTACGGTATAAGGCCCCCCGGCCACCACCCCGGCGCCAACACCAGGGAGGGCGTCCGGGAGGGGTAACAGCCCCCGATCCCCCAAAGGCAGCCCCAAAGGTGAGCGCACCACTGGCGGGGCATGTCTGCGGGGTAAACAAATGCGCTGAGTAAAACCCTAATGTAATAATTAGTGCCTACTGCCATAAGTAATGCTTTACCGGGTAAAACGGCCCTCTCCCGGTGCCGGTTTAGTGCGCAGCCCCCAGAGCCGGACCCGACCGGCCGTACTGAGGCGAGCCCAGAAATGGGTATGGCAGGCCAGACTTGAAGTGCTGGTAGCCACGCCTCAGTACACTCCGTGGGCTCATAAGGCCCACGGGGGCCCCAAACACCGTTACGTTCGGGAGTTAAGCCCCGGCAGTGTTTGGGGTTGATCCTGGTTAAGAGGACTCACGTTGAGTCCCAGATACTGTTACCCCGGGGCTATGACCCCCGGTACTGCCTGCTTACTTGCCTGCTGCTGCTAAGAGGTAGGAGGGAGTACCCACGGGTCCTGCCGGAGGCTCGGAACACCCCCTGGGCTGGGCTCCCCGTTCCCCCCAGGCCGGTGGCCGGGTTCTCCGAAGATACTGGCCCCCCACTGGCCTGGCAGGAGGCTCCAAACACCCACTGGGCAGGACTCCCCGTCCCCCCCGGGCCGGTGCGCCCGGTTCTCTGAAGAAGATGGCCCCCCCTTGGCCTGGCAGGAGACTCCGAACACCCCCTGGGCAGGACTCCCCGTCCCCCCCGGGCCGGTGCGCCCGGTTCTCTGAAGAACATGGCCCCCCATTGGGCTGGCAGGAGGCTCCGAACACCCCCTGGGCAGGACTCCCCGTCCCCCCCGGGCCGGTGCGCCCGGTTCTCTGAAGAAGATGGTCCCCCATTGGCCTGGCAGGAGACTCCGAACACCCCCTGGGCAGGACTCCCCGTCCCCCCCGGGCCGGTGCGCCCGGTTCTCCGAAGAAGATGGCCCCCCATTGGCCTGGCAGGAGACTCCGAACACCCCCTGGGCAGGACTCCCCGTCCCCCCCGGGCCGGTGCGCCCGGTTCTCTGAAGAAGATGGCCCCCCATTGGCCTGGCAGGAGGCTCCGAACACCCCCTGGGCAGGACTCCCCGTCCCCCCCGGGCCGGTGCGCCCGGTTCTTTGAAGAAGATGGCCCCCCATTGGCCCGGCAGGAGCCTCCGAACACCCCCTGGGCAGGACTCCCCGTCCCCCCCCGGGCCGGTGCGCCCGGTTCTCTGAAGAAGATGGCCCCCCATTGGCCCGGCAGGAGACTCCGAACACCCCCTGGGCAGGACTCCCCGTCCCCCCGGGCCGGTGCGCCCGGTTATCTGAAGAAGATGGCCCCCCCTTGGCCTGGCAGGAGACTCCGAACACCCCCTGGGCAGGACTCCCCGTCCCCGCCAGGCCGGTGCGCCCGGTTCTCTGAAGAAGATGGCCCCCCATTGGCCTGGCAAGAGGCTCCGAACACCCCCTGGGCAGGACCCCCCGTCCCCCCAGGCCGGTGCGCCCGGTTCTTGGAAGATGCTGGCTCCCCATTGGCCTGGCAGGATGCCCCGACCACCGCCTGGGCTGGACTCCCCGTCCCCCCCCAGGCCGGTGCGCCCGGTTCTCCGAAGATGATGGCCCCCCATAGGCCCTGAAGGATGCGCCGACCACCCCCTGGGGTGGACTCCCCATCCCCCCAGGCTGATGCGCCGGGTAGTACATCCCCACAGGCCCTGCAGGACACCCCGACCACCCATTGCAGGAGTTGCACTGCCCAGTGCCCCGAGGCAGTGAGGCAGTGCATTGCAGGAGTTGCACTGCCCACTGCTCCCAGGCAGTGAGGCAGTGCGTTGCAGGAGTTGCACTGCCCACTGCCCCCAGGCAGTGAGGCAGTGCATTGCAGGAGTTGCACTGTCCACTGCCCCCAGGCGGTGCGGCAGTGTATCGCAGGAGTTGCACTGGCCACTGCCCCCAGGCAGTGGGGCAGTGCATTGCAGGAGTTGCACTGCCCACTGCCCCCCGGCAGTGAGGCACTGCATTGCAGGAGTTGCACTACCCACTGCCCCCAGGCAGTGAGGCAGTGCATTGCAGGAGTTGCGCTGCCCACTGCCCCCAAGCGGTGCGGCAGTGTATTGCAGAAGTTGCACTGCCCGCTGCCCCCAGGCAGTGGGGCAGTGCATTGCAGAAGTTGCACTGTCCACTGCCCCCAGAGAGTGGGGGAGTGCATTGCAGGAGTTGCACTGTCCACTGCCCCCAGACAGTGCGGCAGTGTATTGCAGGAGTTGCACTGCCCACTGCCCCCAGGCAGTGGGGCAGTGCATTGCAGGAGTTCCACTGTCCACTGGCCCCAGGCATTGAGGCAGTGCGTCGCAGGAGTTGCGCTACCCACTGCCCCCAGGCAGTGCGGCAGTGCATTGCAGGAGTTGCACCGCCCACTGCCCCCAGGGCAGTGAGGCAGTGCATTGCAGGGGTTCCACTGCCCACTGCCCCCAGGCAGTGGGGCAGTGCATTGCAGAAGTTCCACTGCCCACTGCCCCCAGGGCAGTGAGGCAGTGCATTGCAGAAGTTGCACCGTCCACTGCCCCCAGGCAGTGCGGCAGTGTATTGCAGGAGTTGCACTGCCCACTGCCCCCAGGCAGTGGGGCAGTGCATTGCAGGAGTTGCACTGTCCACTGCCCCAGGGCAGTGAGGCAGTGTATTGCAGGAGTTCCACTGCCTACTGCCCCCAGGCAGTGAGGCAGTGCATTGCAGGAGTTGCGCTGCCCACTGCCCCCAGGCAGTGAGGCAGTGCATTGCAGGAGTTGCACTGTCCACTGCCCCCAGGCAGTGAGGCAGTGCATTGCAGGAATTGCACTGCCCACTGCCCCCAGGGCAGTGAGGCAGTGCATTGCAGGGGTTCCACTGCCCACTGCCCCCAGGCAGTGGGGCAGTGCAATGCAGAAGTTCCACTGCCCACTGCCCCGGGGGCAGTGAGGCAGTGCATTGCAGAAGTTGCACTGTCCACTGGCCCTAGGCAGTGGGGCAGTGCATTGCAGGAGTTGCACTGCCCACTGCCCCCAGGCAGTGGGGCAGGGCATTGCAGGAGTTGCACTGTCCACTGGCCCCAGGCAGTGAGGCAGTGCATTGCAGGAGTTGCACTGCCCACTGCCCCCAGGCAGTGGGGCAGTGCGTTGCAGAAGTTGCACTGTCCACTGGCCCCAGGCAGTGAGGCAGTGCATTGCAAGAGTTCCACTGCCCACTGCCCCTAGGCAGTGCGGCAGTGTATTGCCGGAGGTCCACTGCCCACTGCTCCCAGGCAGTGGGGCAGTGCATTGCAGGAGTTCCGCTGCCCACTGCCCCCAAACAGTGCGGCAGTGTATTGCAGGAGTTGCACTGCCCACTGCCCCCAGGCAGTGAGGCAGTGCATTGCAGGAGGTCCACTGCCCACTGCCCCTGGGCAGTCGGGCAGTGCATTGCAAGACTTCCACTGCCCACTGCCCCAGGGCAGTGAGGCAGTGCATTGCAGAAGCTGCACTGTCCACTGCCCCCAGGCAGTGAGGTAGTGCATTGCGGGAGTTGCACTCCCCACTGCCCTAGGGCAGTGAGGCAGTGCGTTGCAGGAGTTGCGCTGCCCACTGCCCCCAGGTAGTGAGGCGGTGCATTGCAGGAGTTCCACTGCCCACTGCCCCCAGGCAGTGAGATAGTGCCTTGCAGGACTTGCACAGTCCACTGCCCCCAGGCAGTGAGGCAGTGCATTGCAGGAGTTGTACTGCCAACTGCCCCAGGGCAGTGAGGCAGTGCATTGCAGAAGTTGCACTGCCCACTGCCCCCAGGCAGTGGGGCAGTGCATTGCAGAAGTTCCACTGCCCACTGCCCCTGGGCAGTGAGGCAGTGCATTGCAGGAGTTGCGCTGTACACTGCCCCCAGACACTGCGGCAGTGTATTGCAGGAGTTGCACTGCCCCCTGCCCCCAGACAGTGGGGCAGTGCATTGCAGGAGTTCCGCTGCCCACTGCTCCCAGGCAGTGCGGCAGTGCATTGCAGAAGTTGCGCTGCCCACTGTCCCAAGACAGTGCGGCAGTGTATTGCAGGAGTTGCACTGCCCACTGCCCCCAGGCAGTGAGGCAGTGCATTGCAGGGGTTCCACTGCCCACTGCCCCCAGGCAGTGGGGCAGTGCATTGCAGAAGTTCCAGTGCCCACTGCTCCCAGGTCAGTGAGGCAGTGCAATGCAAAAGTTGGACTGCCCACTGCCCCCCGGCAATGGGGCAGTGCATTGCAGGAGTTGCACTGCCCACTGCCCCCAGGCAGTGAGGCAGTGCGTTGCAGGAGTTGCACTGCCCACTGCCCCAGGGCAGTGAGGCAGTGCATTGCAGGAGTTGCGCTGCCCACTGCCCCAAAACAGTGCGGCAGTGCATTGCAGGAGTTGCACTGCCCACTGCCCCCAGGCAGTGGGGCAGTGCATTGCAGGAGTTGCGCTACCCACTGCCCCAAAGCAGTGAGGAAGTGGATTGCAGGAGGTCCACTGCCCACCGCCCCCAGGCAGTGGGGCAGTGCATTGCGCGATTTGCGCTGTCCACTGCCCCCAGGCAGTGAGGCAGTGCATTGCAGGAGTTGCGCTGCCCACTGCCCCCAGGCAGTGAGGCGGTGCATTGCAGGAGTTCCACTGCCCACTACCCCCAGGCAGTGAGGCAGTGCATTGCAAGAGTTGCACTGCCCACTGCCCCCAAGCAGTGCGGCAGTGTATTGCCGGAGGCCCACTGCCCACTGCCCCCAGGCAGTGAGGCAGTGCGTTGCAGGAGTTGCACTGTCCACTGCCCCCAGGCAGTGAGGCAGTGTATTGCGGGAGTTGCACTGCCCACTGCTCCCAGGCAGTGGGGCAGTGCATTGCAGGAGTTCCACTGCCTACTGCCCCAGGGCAGTGAGGCAGTGCATTGCAGGAGTTGCACTGCCCACTGCCCCCAGGCAGTGAGGCAGTGCATTGCAGGAGTTGCACTGCCCACTGCTCCCAGGCAGTGAGGCAGTGCATTGCAGGAGTTCCACTGCCTACTGCCCCACGGCAGTGAGGCAGTGCATTGCAGTAATTGCACCGCCCACTGCCCCCAGGCAGTGAGGCAGTGCATTGCAGGAGTTGCACTGCCTGCTGTCCCCCGGCAATGAGGCAGTGCATTGCAGGAGTGCCACTGCCCACTGCCCCCAGGCAGTGAGGCAGTGCGTTGCAGGAGTTGCGCTGCCCACTGCCCCCAGGCAGTGAGGCGGTGCATTGCACGAGTTCCACTGCCCACTGCCCCCAGGCAGTGAGGCAGTGCCTTGCAGGACTTGCACAGTCCACTGCCCCCAGGCAGTGAGGCAGTGCATTGCAGGAGTTGCACTGCCAACTGCCCCAGGGCAGTGAGGCAGTGCATTGCAGAAGTTGCACTGCCCACTGCCCCCAGGCAGTGGGGTAGTGCGTTGCAGGAGTTCCACTGCCCACTGCCTCATGGCAGTGAGGCAGTGCATTGCACAAGGTGCACTGTCCACTGCCCCCAGACAGTGAGGCAGTGCATTGCAGGGGTTGCACTGCCAACTGCCCCAGGACAGTGAGGCAGTGCATTGCAGAAGTTGCACTGCCCACTGCCCCCAGGCAGTGGGGTAGTGCATTGCAAGAGTTCCACTGCCCACTGCCCCCAGGCAGTGAGGCAGTGCATTGCAGGAGTTGCACTGCCTGCTGTCCCCCGGCAATGAGGCAGTGCATTGCAGGAGTGCCACTGCCCACTGCCCCCAGGCAGTGAGGCAGTGCGTTGCAGGAGTTGCGCTGCCCACTGCCCCCAGGCAGTGAGGCGGTGCATTGCACGAGTTCCACTGCCCACTGCCCCCAGGCAGTGAGGCAGTGCCTTGCAGGACTTGCACAGTCCACTGCCCCCAGGCAGTGAGGCAGTGCATTGCAGGAGTTGCACTGCCAACTGCCCCAGGGCAGTGAGGCAGTGCATTGCAGAAGTTGCACTGCCCACTGCCCCCAGGCAGTGGGGTAGTGCGTTGCAGGAGTTCCACTGCCCACTGCCTCATGGCAGTGAGGCAGTGCATTGCACAAGGTGCACTGTCCACTGCCCCCAGACAGTGAGGCAGTGCATTGCAGGGGTTGCACTGCCAACTGCCCCAGGACAGTGAGGCAGTGCATTGCAGGAGTTGCACTGTCCACTGCCCCCAGGCAGTGAGGCAGTGCATTGCAGGAATTGCACTGCCCACTGCCCCCAGGGCAGTGAGGCAGTGCATTGCAGGGGTTCCACTGCCCACTGCCCCCAGGCAGTGGGGCAGTGCAATGCAGAAGTTCCACTGCCCACTGCCCCGGGGGCAGTGAGGCAGTGCATTGCAGAAGTTGCACTGTCCACTGGCCCTAGGCAGTGGGGCAGTGCATTGCAGGAGTTGCACTGCCCACTGCCCCCAGGCAGTGGGGCAGGGCATTGCAGGAGTTGCACTGTCCACTGGCCCCAGGCAGTGAGGCAGTGCATTGCAGGAGTTGCACTGCCCACTGCCCCCAGGCAGTGGGGCAGTGCGTTGCAGAAGTTGCACTGTCCACTGGCCCCAGGCAGTGAGGCAGTGCATTGCAAGAGTTCCACTGCCCACTGCCCCTAGGCAGTGCGGCAGTGTATTGCCGGAGGTCCACTGCCCACTGCTCCCAGGCAGTGGGGCAGTGCATTGCAGGAGTTCCGCTGCCCACTGCCCCCAAACAGTGCGGCAGTGTATTGCAGGAGTTGCACTGCCCACTGCCCCCAGGCAGTGAGGCAGTGCATTGCAGGAGGTCCACTGCCCACTGCCCCTGGGCAGTCGGGCAGTGCATTGCAAGACTTCCACTGCCCACTGCCCCAGGGCAGTGAGGCAGTGCATTGCAGAAGCTGCACTGTCCACTGCCCCCAGGCAGTGAGGTAGTGCATTGCGGGAGTTGCACTCCCCACTGCCCTAGGGCAGTGAGGCAGTGCGTTGCAGGAGTTGCGCTGCCCACTGCCCCCAGGTAGTGAGGCGGTGCATTGCAGGAGTTCCACTGCCCACTGCCCCCAGGCAGTGAGATAGTGCCTTGCAGGACTTGCACAGTCCACTGCCCCCAGGCAGTGAGGCAGTGCATTGCAGGAGTTGTACTGCCAACTGCCCCAGGGCAGTGAGGCAGTGCATTGCAGAAGTTGCACTGCCCACTGCCCCCAGGCAGTGGGGCAGTGCATTGCAGAAGTTCCACTGCCCACTGCCCCTGGGCAGTGAGGCAGTGCATTGCAGGAGTTGCGCTGTACACTGCCCCCAGACACTGCGGCAGTGTATTGCAGGAGTTGCACTGCCCCCTGCCCCCAGACAGTGGGGCAGTGCATTGCAGGAGTTCCGCTGCCCACTGCTCCCAGGCAGTGCGGCAGTGCATTGCAGAAGTTGCGCTGCCCACTGTCCCAAGACAGTGCGGCAGTGTATTGCAGGAGTTGCACTGCCCACTGCCCCCAGGCAGTGAGGCAGTGCATTGCAGGGGTTCCACTGCCCACTGCCCCCAGGCAGTGGGGCAGTGCATTGCAGAAGTTCCAGTGCCCACTGCTCCCAGGTCAGTGAGGCAGTGCAATGCAAAAGTTGGACTGCCCACTGCCCCCCGGCAATGGGGCAGTGCATTGCAGGAGTTGCACTGCCCACTGCCCCCAGGCAGTGAGGCAGTGCGTTGCAGGAGTTGCACTGCCCACTGCCCCAGGGCAGTGAGGCAGTGCATTGCAGGAGTTGCGCTGCCCACTGCCCCAAAACAGTGCGGCAGTGCATTGCAGGAGTTGCACTGCCCACTGCCCCCAGGCAGTGGGGCAGTGCATTGCAGGAGTTGCGCTACCCACTGCCCCAAAGCAGTGAGGAAGTGGATTGCAGGAGGTCCACTGCCCACCGCCCCCAGGCAGTGGGGCAGTGCATTGCGCGATTTGCGCTGTCCACTGCCCCCAGGCAGTGAGGCAGTGCATTGCAGGAGTTGCGCTGCCCACTGCCCCCAGGCAGTGAGGCGGTGCATTGCAGGAGTTCCACTGCCCACTACCCCCAGGCAGTGAGGCAGTGCATTGCAAGAGTTGCACTGCCCACTGCCCCCAAGCAGTGCGGCAGTGTATTGCCGGAGGCCCACTGCCCACTGCCCCCAGGCAGTGAGGCAGTGCGTTGCAGGAGTTGCACTGTCCACTGCCCCCAGGCAGTGAGGCAGTGTATTGCGGGAGTTGCACTGCCCACTGCTCCCAGGCAGTGGGGCAGTGCATTGCAGGAGTTCCACTGCCTACTGCCCCAGGGCAGTGAGGCAGTGCATTGCAGGAGTTGCACTGCCCACTGCCCCCAGGCAGTGAGGCAGTGCATTGCAGGAGTTGCACTGCCCACTGCTCCCAGGCAGTGAGGCAGTGCATTGCAGGAGTTCCACTGCCTACTGCCCCACGGCAGTGAGGCAGTGCATTGCAGTAATTGCACCGCCCACTGCCCCCAGGCAGTGAGGCAGTGCATTGCAGGAGTTGCACTGCCTGCTGTCCCCCGGCAATGAGGCAGTGCATTGCAGGAGTGCCACTGCCCACTGCCCCCAGGCAGTGAGGCAGTGCGTTGCAGGAGTTGCGCTGCCCACTGCCCCCAGGCAGTGAGGCGGTGCATTGCACGAGTTCCACTGCCCACTGCCCCCAGGCAGTGAGGCAGTGCCTTGCAGGACTTGCACAGTCCACTGCCCCCAGGCAGTGAGGCAGTGCATTGCAGGAGTTGCACTGCCAACTGCCCCAGGGCAGTGAGGCAGTGCATTGCAGAAGTTGCACTGCCCACTGCCCCCAGGCAGTGGGGTAGTGCGTTGCAGGAGTTCCACTGCCCACTGCCTCATGGCAGTGAGGCAGTGCATTGCACAAGGTGCACTGTCCACTGCCCCCAGACAGTGAGGCAGTGCATTGCAGGGGTTGCACTGCCAACTGCCCCAGGACAGTGAGGCAGTGCATTGCAGAAGTTGCACTGCCCACTGCCCCCAGGCAGTGGGGTAGTGCATTGCAAGAGTTCCACTGCCCACTGCCCCAGGGCAGTGAGGCAGTGCATTGCAGAAGCTGCACTGTCCACTGCCCCCAGGCAGTGAGGCAGTGCATTGCAGGAGTTGCACTGCCCACTGCCCCAGGGCAGTGAGGCAGTGCATTGCAGGAGTTGCACTGCCCACTGCCCCAGGGCAGTGAGGCAGTGCATTGCAGGAGTTGCGCTGTCTACTGCCCCCAGGCAGTGAGGCAGTGCATTGCGGGAGTTCCACTGCCCACTGCCCCAGGGCAGTGAGGCAGTGCATTGCAGGAGTTGCGCTGCCCACTGCCCCCAGGCAGTGAGGCAGTGCATTGCAGGAGTTGCACTGTTCACTGCCCCCAGGCAGTGAGGCAGTGCATTGCAGGAGTTGCACTGTCCACTGCCCCCAGGCAGTGAGGCAGTGCATTGCAGCAGTTGCACTGCCCACTGCCCCAGGGCAGTGAGGCAGTGCATTGCAGAATTTGCACTGCCCATTGCCCCCAGGCAGTGGGGTAGTGCATTGCAGGAGTTGCACTGCCCACTGCCCCCAGGCAGTGAGGCAGTGCATTGCAGTGAGTTGCACTGTCCACTGCCCCCAGGCAGTGAGGCAGTGCATTGCAGGGGTTCCACTGCCCACTGCCCCCAGGCAGTGGGGCAGTGCATTGCAGAGGTTGCACTGCCCACTGCCCCCAGGCAGTGAGGCAGTGCATTGCAGGAGTTGCACTGCCCACTGCTCCCAGGCAGTGAGGCAGTGCATTGCAGGAGTTCCACTGCCTACTGCCCCACGGCAGTGAGGCAGTGCATTGCAGTAATTGCACCGCCCACTGCCCCCAGGCAGTGAGGCGGTGCATTGCAGGAGTTGCACTGCCTGCTGTCCCCCGGCAATGAGGCAGTGCGTTGCAGGAACTGCACCGCCCACTGCCCCCGGGCAGTCGGGCAGTGCATTGCAAGAGTTCCACTGCCCACTGCCCCCAGGCAGTGAGGCAGTGCCTTGCAGGACTTGCACAGTCCACTGCCCCCAGGCAGTGAGGCAGTGCATTGCAGGAGTTGCACTGTCCACTGCCCCCAGGCAGTGAGGCAGAGTGCATTGCAGGAGTTGCACTGCCAACTGCCCCAGGGCAGTGAGGCAGTGCATTGCACAAGTTGCACTGCCCACTGCCCCCAGGCAGTGGGGTAGTGCGTTGCAGGAGTTCCACTGCCCACTGCCTCAGGGCAGTGAGGCGGTGCATTGCAGGAGTTCCACTGCCCACTGCCCCCAAGCAGTGAGGCAGTGCCTTGCAGGACTTGCACAGTCCACTGCCCCCGGGCAGTGAGGCAGTGCATTGCAGGAGTTGCACTGTCCACTGCCCCCAGGCAGTGAGGCAGTGTGCATTGCAGGAGTTGCACTGCCAACTGCCCCAGGGCAGTGAGGCAGTGCATTGCACCAGTTGCACTGCCCACTGCCTCCAGGCAGTGGGGTAGTGCGTTGCAGGAGTTCCACTGCCCACTGCCTCAGGGCAGTGAGGCAGTGCATTGCAGAAGCTGCACTGTCCACTGCCCCCAGGCAGTGGGGTAGTGCATTGCAAGAGTTCCACTGCCCACTGCCCCAGGGCAGTGAGGCAGTGCATTGCAGAAGCTGCACTGTCCACTGCCCCCAGGCAGTGAGGCAGTGCATTGCAGGAGTTGCACTGCCCACTGCCCCAGGGCAGTGAGGAGGAGGAGGAGGAGGAGGAGCGCCTGCCGCGGTCCCACGTACGGTGAGCCTTGGCGTCGTCCCCCGGGGGCCCCACGCAGGCTCTGCCGAGGGAGTCCTCCGTCTTACCTCCGCTAGAGCAAGACGAATCTCGTCGCACACCTGAGAACGCTCCTCCCAGCAGGCCGTCTGGGTCTAAGCGCCGGTGTACGACAACGCTACGGTCCGATCAGCTCTCCGGTCCCGGCCACCAACCGCTCCGAACTGTCCTGGATCCACCCGAGTAAGCGTTCCAAGATCAACGTGACGGAAGGTGTGGGTCTCCCGGGGCCTCACCCCCGACTTGAAAACGTCGCCGGGCTGAATAGAACGCGGCCCAGCACGACTATGCGCACTGCCGGCGGGCTGAGTACCGCCGGCGTCGCGAGTACGGTCACGCCACACGATCACGCGCACCGCCGGTGGCCTGGGTACCCCCGGGTTCTGTGAGTGCGGGACGTGCGTCACAGCCATAGCACCACGGTGGTGCACCGCCGTGGAGGTCCCTGACGACGCCTGGCTGCAAAGGCCGAGCCCAAACGATGAGCCCCACGATACGTGCACTGAGACGGCACGTGACAGAGAAAATGGCACCACGATGGTGCCCGAGCGAGACGGCGACGTTCGCCGATGGCACGTGTGGCGGTGAGTACCGCCGATGACACGTCACCTCTGCACGGGGTGTCACGGGGGTTGGCGGAGCGCCAGGTGCGGACCTCGCCATGGTGCCTCGTGTATCGGCCTGGAGGATACACCATGGCCAGGCTGGCGCACGAAGACCGTCTGGGCAGCACCACGGTGGCGCTCTGCCCTGAAGATTGCGCCACGACGGCGCATGTGGACGTCGATTGCACCACGGTGGTGCCATGTCACTGAACTGGCGCCACGTCGGCACAGGGCTGTCTGGGCAGCGCCGCGGTGGCGCTCTGCCCTGAGAATTGCGCCACGACGGCGCACGTGTTCGTTGGCGGCACCACGATGGCGCTCCGCCACTGAACCGGCGCCACGGAGGTATAGGGCGGCACCACGATGGTGCCCCGCCATTGAGCCCGCGCCATGTCGGCGCTGAGTTGTCGGGGCGCGGGCCACGGTGGCGCACTGCCCTGAAGGTTGCGCAGCAACGGCATACCTGTACGTTGGCTGCACCACAGCAGCGCTCTGCCACTGAGTAGGCGCCATGGTGGCGCCATGCCATGAGGGCGGCGCCACGACGGCGCATTTGTGCGCAGGCTGTACCACGGTGGCGCTCTGCTGTTGAGCTGGCGCCATTCCCGTCAACATGGCCCTAGAGGAGGCACGGCAATGGCATACCTGTGCGTCAGCCGCGCCACGATGGCGAACGTGCACGCTGGCGGCACCACGATGGCGCTTCGCCACTGGACTGGCGTCACGGCTGGGCAGTGCCACGACGGCGCTCTGCCCCGAAGATCGTGCCACGGCGGCGCACGTATTCGTCGACGGCACCACGGTGGTACCCTGCCAGTGAGCCGGCGCGTGAAGGGGGAGCGTGGGTGGGCTTGGGCGGCTGGGGGGCCCTCGGAGGGTGGCAGGGGTGGGCCCTGGGCTGTCGCGGGTGAGTGAGCGAGTGAGTGAGTGAGTGAGTGAGTGAGTGAGTGAGTGAGTAAATACGTGGCCGTTGCCTGGCTGTGCTTGTGGGCAATCTGTCCCACAGCTACCATCCTGGGGGTTTTTATCCTGGTGCCAGGCCACCAGATATCGAGCTGGTGCACTGTGTGTGGCAGTGGTGCATCTGCCCCTCACAGGCTGCACCTCTGGCCCAGGGAGGAGTCCTGGACGGGTGGCGGGCGGGGTGGGCCCGGCCTGACGCAGTAGTGAGGCAGTGCATTGCAGGAGTTGCACTGCCCACTGCCCCAGGGCAGTGAGGCAGTGCATTGCAGCAGTTGCACTGCCCACTGCCCCAGGGCAGTGAGGCAGTGCATTGCAGAATTTGCACTGCCCACTGCCCCCAGGCAGTGGAGTAGTGCATTGCAGGAGTTGCACTGCCCACTGCCCCCAGGCAGTGAGGCAGTGCATCGCAGTGAGTTGCACTGTCCACTGCCCCCAGGCAGTGAGGCAGTGCATTGCAGGGGTTCCACTGCCCACTGCCCCCAGGCAGTGGGGCAGTGCATTGCAGAAGTTGCACTGCCCACTGCCCCCAGGCAGTGAGGCAGTGCGTTGCAGGAATTGCACTGTCCCGTGCCCCCAAGCGGTGAGGCAGTGCGTTGCAGGAGGTCCGCTGCCCGTTGCCCCCGGGCAGTGAGGTAGTGTATTGCAGGAGTTGCACTGCCCACTGCCCCCAAGCAGTGAGGCAGTGTATAGCAGGGGTTCCACTCCCCATTGCCCACAGGCAGTGAGGCAGTGCATTGCAGAAGTTGCACTGCCCACTGCACCCAGGCAGTGGGGCAGTGCATTGCGGAAGGCCCACTGCCGACTGCCCCCAGGCAGTGGGGCAGTCTATTGCAGGAGTTCATCTGCCCACTGCCCCCAGGCAGTGAGGCAGTGCATTGCAGGAGATCCACTGCCCCCTGCCCCCAGGCAGTGGAGCAGCGCATTGCAAAAGTCCCACTGCCCACTGCCCCCAGGCAGTGAGGCAGTGCGTTGCAGGAGGTCCACTACCCACTGCCCCCAGGCCGTGGCGCAGTGTGTCGCAGGAGTACCACTGCCCACTGCCCCAGGCACGGCGGCAGTGTATTGCAGGAGATGCCCGGCCCACTGCCCCAAGGGAGGGAGGCAGTGAGCGACGGGAGTACCACTCCCCACTGCCCTCAGGCAATGCGGCAGTGCGAAGCACGATTTCCATTGCCCACAGCCCCCAGGCTGCCTGGCAGTGCGTTACACTGCCCACTGCCCCCTGCCCACAACAACAGTGCAGCAGGGCACACACAGTGCAGTGTGGTGCACAGCACCAAGCAGTGCGGCACCACACAAAAAGCACTGGTGGTGCAGCGCGGCACGCAGGGTGCAGTGGGCAAATGAGACCCTGTGTGACTGCGCGCAGGCGTCGGCAAGGCAGTGTCGGCCAAGTGCGAGAGTGCACTGGTCCGGCCATGCCACAACACACTTACACACAGCGCGCACACAACACACACAGCCCAGCCCGTTTACCTGTACCAGTGGGTAGACATCCCGGCCTTTGCCCTTTGGTAACAGCGCCTTTGGCACACCACACCACACCACACCACACCACACCACACCACACCACACCACACCACAGAACACAACACCACACCACACCACACCACACCACACCACACCACACCACACCACACCACACCACACCACACCACACCACACCACACCACACCACACCACACCACACCACACCACACCACACCACACCCCCTGGGCTGTGCTCCCCGTCCCCCCCAGGCCGGTGCGCCCGGTTCTCCGAAGATACTGGCCCCCCACTGGCCTGGCAGGAGGCTCCGAACACCCCCTGGGCAGGACTCCCCGTCCCCCCCGGGCCGGTGCGCCCCGTTCTTTGAAGAAGATGGCCCCCCCTTGGCCTGGCAGGAGACTCCGAACACCCCCTGGGCAGGACTCCCCGTCCCCCCCGGGCCGGTGCGCCCGGTTCTCTGAAGAAGATGGCCCCCCATTGGCCTGGCAGGAGACTCCGAACACCCCCTGGGCAGGACTCCCCGTCCCCCCCGGGCCGGTGCGCCCGGTTCTCTGAAGAAGATGGCCCCCCCTTGGTCTGGCAGGAGACTCCGACCACCCCACTGGGCAGGACTCCCCGTCCCCCCCGGGCCGGTGCGCCCGGTGCTCTGAAGAAGATGGCCCCCCATTGGCCTGGCAGGAGACTCCGAACACCCCCTGGGCAGGACTCCCCGTCCCCCCCGGGCCGGTGCGCCCGGTTCTCCGAAGAAGATGGCCCCCCCTTGGCCTGGCAGGAGACTCCGAACACCCCCTGGGCAGGACTCCCCGTCCCCCCCGGGCCGGTGCGCATGGTTCTCTGAAGAAGATGGCCCCCCCTTGGCCTGGCAGGAGACTCCGAACACCCCCTGGGTAGGACTCCCCGTCCCCCCCGGGCCGGTGCGCCCGGTTCTCCGAAGAAGATGGCCCCCCATTGGCCTGGCAGGAGACTCCGAACACCCCCTGGGCAGGACTCCCCGTCCCCCCCAGGCCGGTGCGCCCGGTTCTCTGAAGAAGATGGCCCCCCATTGGCCTGGCAGGAGGCTCCAAACACCCCCTGGGCAGGACTCCCCGTCCCCCCCGGGCCGGTGCGCCCGGTTCTCTGCAGAAGATGGCCCCCCATTGGCCTGGCAGGAGGCTCCGAACACATCCTGGGCAGGACTCCCCGTACCCCCCGGGCCGGTGCGCCCGGTTCTCTGCAGAAGATGGCCCCCCATTGGCCTGGCAGGATGCCCCGACCACCCCACTGGGCTGAGCACCCCCCTGCTCCCCCCGGCCGGGAGCGCCCGGTGGACGTGGAGGCGCAACCCCCCGGCAACAGATCTCCCCCCCCCCCGGACCCAGGTGCCCGAGTGTGCGAGGCAGCAACCAACGAGTAGCGCGCAGGGGCGCGTTTCCGGATAGATTCTACTGTACGGGCCCGTAAGGCCCGCCGCCGTAGGCCACCAACGCGCGAGCGAGAGCAGGTTCCGGCGCCTGAGCACTGGGCGACCCGGAGGAAGGGATGCGCAGTGCCCATGCATGGGCTTCCGGCCTGCGACTCCCTGCTCTTGCTCTGCAGCCCAGTGACACAGCATGTTCCCGTCGACGCCCGCAACTTCTTACATGCAGCGCCCTCCTATCCCCGGAGGCCCGCCTCCACCACACCCCGCAGGGTCCCCGGCTTTTGCCGCCTCCCCCCTCCCCCACTATACCCACACCCCATACGCGCCCCACCAACCGCTCGTGGAGGTTCACTCCCAGCCAGCGTACCCCGCCTATTACCTGCGGGAGCCGCGGTATGGGCTTCCCCCGCCGCCCTCGCCGCCCCCGACAGTACCGCCCCCGGACCACCGTGACCTGGAGTTGGCCTACCTACGGGGCCACGTGGCAGGCCTGGACCGCCGCACCGAGGGGCCTCCGCCCCCTAAGGAGGCGGCGCAGAGGGCGCCCCCGGCGCCGCAGGGCCCTGCCCCCGACGCGGTCGGCGAGGCGACGCCGGCACTGCTGTTGGCACCGGCGAGGGAGACGGAGCCCAGGCAGGACCGCCGGCCCCTGGCACCTACGGGGCCGCCACGCCGGCCCCAGGGCGCAACCTACCGGAGGTCCCGCTCCCCCAGACGGGACCTACGCGACGATCGCCGAGACCACGGCCGTACAAGCCCCGGTAGGGGAGGCCGCACGGCCCACCGCCGGCCCTACCGCTCCCCAGAGCGGTACTACCAGCGCCGGTCCGAGGAGCGCCCCTCCGGACACCGAGCCCCCGCCGCTAGAGGTAGAGACCGTACCCCCGACCGCCGGGATAACCGCTCCCGTCGTGACCCGCCCGGATCAGCCCCCGGGCCGGGCCGGGAGCGCCAAGACCCCGACGACCGGCGCCGGTACCGCTCCCCCAGCCCGGATACCGCTAGACGCCTGAGGTATGATGCGCCAGATACGGGGCGCCGGCCGCAGTGGGAGCCCCGTACGGCTCCCGACGCCCAACCCCCGCATGTCCCGCATGTCCCGAGGGACAAGCCCCCGCGCAAGCGGCAGCGCCATAACAAGGAAGGCGGACAGCCTGCAGCGCAGTCGCCCGTGGGCACCCCGCACAGGCTACCGGTGCACGCTCTGGCGGGGACCCAAACGACGCCGGGCCTCCTGGCCCCCTGTGCACAGCAGGCACGACTGCCACAGGACGGCGCCCCCCGCACGCTCCAGAAGCACCGTACCGGTGTCACGCAAACCACCCCGGGCCTCCGGGGCCCGGGCTACGCCTCCCCGAGCGGGGCAATGAAAGCCCCCCAGCAGCCCCGCGCCGCGGACCCACCGACCGTCCTGCACATCCGGCGCCTCCCCACAGGGTGGTCCCGCCGTCACCCAGCGGACCGTTTCATGTGGCTGGATGGGGCGGAGGGGATGGCGGAGGCCTTTTATGGAGGAGAAAACCACGGGTACCTGACCTTCCGCGCCCACACACAGGCGCTGGCGGCGTGTGCGGTAGTCAGTGCTGCCCTGGGTACGGTAGCGCCCCCGCCCGGCCGCCTGCCGGCGGCAGTCCACTGTGTCAACCGCAGTGTCATCCGGGACCTCACCGTGCACACACAGCGGGACGCCCCGGGCGAGGAGCGGCACGACACGCCGTCCGCCGGGGCTGCCCCCCCGCGCATGGACCGCCCCTCCCTCACCGAGGATGACGTCCGGCGCCTCATAGCCGATGCCGTGGGCGGAACGCAGCAGGTGGTACATCCGCGGCCGCAGGAGCCCGCCCGGGCGCCCACAGCCGACGCGGTCGGTGGCGCCGGCCGCCCCCTACCCCGAGGCCCCCCTCCGGCGCAACAAGCGCCCATCTCCCGGGAAAGAGACCCAGCGTTGCCCGGGGGCGGGGCAGCCCCTGAGCGGAGCCCAGAGGTCACCGCGCCTCGGGTAAGCCCGCCTGCGCGGCCGCGAGCTGCAGCCACAGGCCGTACCAGCCAGCTTAGCCGGCGTGTCCTGGCGGCTACCGGGACGCCTAGTGACCCCGGCCAACCGGCTGCCGGGCATGCCAGCGCAGGGCCCCCCCGGCCCGGCCCCTCGGATGTGGCAGCTGAAGGCGTGTCCCAGGACCTCTTGGGCGCGGATTGCCGGGAGGAGGGCCATCAGCAAGCCCTCGCCAGCGCCCCAGAGGCCCCTGCGGCCCGCCCCCAGGCGCCCGCTGGCAACCCCATGACCGCCCAGGCCCACGACGGTGCTGAGGCCTCAGCCCCCCCGACGGGGGGCCACCCCCCGGAGGGACCCGCCCTGGATTGGTGTACAGTCTGTCGCTTCTGGCGCCCCAGCCCATGCGACCAGTGCGCCCCGCAGGGAGCCCCCCAGGAAGAAGACGAGGCTGCGGAGCTGGCCCCGGAAGGAGAACGGGAGCTAGGGCCCCGTGACATCTCGCCCGCTCTCGAAACTCCCACTTCGCACGCGGCGGATGACCCTCCGCCCCCCCCCATCGATGTGGATGCGTCCCAGGGCACGGCCACCCAGCTGGCTGGCCTCCTGGATGATGAAGCGGGCGCCCTCAGCCCGCTGGAGCCCCTACCGCCGGCGGTAGAGTTGGATGACGACCCTGCACCGCCGGCAGCCGGCCGCGCCGACAGCCCGCCGGGCGAGCTGGGCCCGCACGAGTCCCGCTTGGCGGCGCTCATCGCCGATACTGCCGTGGAGGAGGCGAACCCCTGCAAGGCCCTGGACGTCGCTGTCTTCCTGGACAGCGAACGCCTGTCGGCGGTGGGACGCCGCATGCGGGCGGCGGGCCAGGACACCACCCCCGTCCCCGGCCCCCATTCCCCGGAGGGAGACGGCCTCCCTCCCCTCGTGGCCCAGTATGCAAAGAGGACCCGCGAGCTGCTCCAGCTCGTGGGCTATACCCTGGGGGTCCCCTCCTTCTCCCTCTCCAGCTGGGAGGGAGATGCCATCCCGGCTCCTCACCCGCCGGGACTTGGGATCACGGTGTATTACGTGATCGAGGGGAGGGTGCAGCTCCGCCTCCCCGCCCCCGAGGGCGGCTCGCGCCTAGGGTGGTGGCTCCAGGCCATGGCATATGCGTATGCCTGGTCTGCCCCACCCCCGCCCCGGGCGGTCCCCCCGGATACCAGGGCCCTGGTGCTGATATGCCAGTGCCGGGTGCATGTCCCCCGGGGCACGCCGGCCACCGCCCCCCCCCCCGGTCCAAATCTGCGTCAAGCGCGGGGACCGGTACACCCCAGTCGACACGGCGAGCATGGACCATGGGGACCACGGGGCCACCCTCACCCCACCCGGAGGCAACCCCCTGGCCATCGCTACGCCCATGGTGGCCAGGGCCACCTACGACAGGGCTCGGGGGGGACTCGTCATCGTCCCCTCGGCCCTGGGGGCCCAGCAGCTCCGCGACGCCGACTGGAAGGGATGGAGCGCCTCGTGGGTTAGCTACGCCCGGGCCCTCCAGCCGGCCAAGCCGGTCGGCTTCAAGGTCCTGGGGGCGCAGGCCCCGGCCCTGCGAGACTGGGTGCTCCCCAGGCTCACGGGCGAACGGCCAGTGGGGACTCCCTCCCTGACCACGGTGTTTGGCCTCATCGGGCGTGACCTGCGGGCAGCCCAGGAGGCAGCTGGCGGCTCGGCCACACACGCCGACCCCCAGGGCGGGCCCACTTCCTCAGAGCCGGACCCGGAGCCGGAGCACCCCACTCCCTGGCAATCCCAGAATTGAGGGCACCCCGGAGGACGTGCACGCTGTGGGGTACCTCTGGCTCAACGTCCGGGGCCGGTACCTCCGGCAACGCCTCCTGGCGCAAGCCTTGCACATGGCAGCGCGCCGCCCTACCCTCCTCGTCCTGGCTGAGGCCCAGTCCCGGGCAGGCCCCGAGGACCCCCCCTTCCAGGACTACGCCCGTCACGTCGTGCTCCCCGCCCAAGGCAAGACGGGGGCGGGCCTGGAAGTATACGTCCGCACCGGGACAACCACCCGGGCTTCCCTCCTCTGGGGCGCGGAGGATGCCAACGCCCTCCTCATGGAGGTCCTCACCCCGTGGGGTCGGCATCATGTGCTGGCAGCCCATGCCCCCCAGATCAGCATAGGCGTGGAGCCTTACGTGAGATGGTGGGCCGCCGTCTGGAGGGAGGTCACCTGCCTGGTCGACCCGACGACCGTCCTGGTTGTCACGGACACCAACTCGGCGGCCCGACCGGCAGATAGAGGGACCCCGCGCCCCGAGGACACGGGCTACCGCACTTTCCTGAGGCCCTTCAACCTCAGGGACTTAGTGGAGCTTCACCCGGTCCCGCAGGACACATACTCCTGCTTCCAGGGGGCCGCGCGCTCCCGCATCGACACAGCCGCCTGCCACAGCGAGGCGCAGTTCACCATCGCCTCGTACCACTACTGGGCGAGCACCCTCCTCTCGGACCACCACGTCCCCCTCCTTCTCACCGTCGCCTTCCCGGTGAACCGGCTGGACAAGCCCAGCCCCCATACGGTCTCCCGCACCCCGGAGTACCACCTGGGCCCAGTGGCCCTGTCCCCGGCCGACACGGCCGATTTCCACAACTCAATACTCCGCAGGAGAGCCTTGGACCCCCAGCTCGCCCCGAATCGGTGGCTGAAAGGCCTGCAAAGGGCCATCTACGATTGGGCCCACGCCACGGGCAGGGTCCGAGCCCTCCGCTTCCGGCAGTACCGCCTCAAGACGCGCCCGGCGGAGCGAGCTCCCCCCTCGCGGGCTCCCCAACAGCCCTTCCCAGCGCGCAGCATGCTCCCCACGGTGGGGCGTTTTACAGTGATGGCCCAGAGCATATTGGGCACCTCAGTGACGGCGGGGCACGCCCTCAAGCGGAGCCTAGTGGCCTTGGGAGAAGCCCAGCGCCAGCAGAGCCTCCGGGGGGTGAAACGCAGGGCCCTCCGACGCAAGCAGGAAACCCTCAATTTGAAACGCACCCCAGAGCAGTGGAGGGAGGTGCAGCGTCGTAGCAGGGCCCCCCCGCGCGATGTCTCGGAAATCCCCCTGGACAGCAAGGCGCTCCTCAACCCCAGGGAGACGTTGTCTGCCCTGTACTTGAGCCGCCTACGGCTCCAGGGCCATAGCTACCGGATCCGAGATGACCCCGACCGATGGGCCCACTTCTGGAGGTACCTGGGGCTCCTGCCGCAGCATGCCCCGCCAGCCCGCGGCGACTATGTCCAGCCCCGCCACCTCTGGGAGGTGCAGTCGGGGAAGGCCCGCGGCCCCGACCTCCGCCTGCCCGAAGCGGACGTCTGCATCGATATATCCTGGTACCGACACCTGACGGAGGCGGACCAGAAGACCCTGTGCACCGTGGTGCGCAGCCCCCCAGTCAGCCGCACGGTGGGCAGGCGGGGGCGGGTAACCCTGCTCCTAAAAAACCCGGACCAGCCGGTCCAGGAGGCGAACCTCCGGGGGATAACCATCTCCTCCCACGTCTCCAAACTCGAGCCCACGGCCTTCTATGCCGTGGCGACAGCCGTCTACGAGCGGGCCCTGGGGGGCCCCTGCCTAGTGGGGGGCATGCGGGGTATATCCCTCCAGGAGGTCGTCCGGACGGTGCACATGAAGCTGAACCTGGCCAGGCTTCAAAACCGGATAGTGGACGTCCTGATCACGGATCTCGCGAAATTCTTCGACGTAATCGCGCAGGACATTCACCCTATAGTGGGAGCCCGGGTGGGCCTGGGAGAGGCCGACCACCTCGCCACCCATACCGAGGGTTTCTCCTACACCCTGCCCTTGGGCCCCTGGCAGTCCCACACCCTGACGCAACTCCTGGGTACGCCCCAGGGTACCGTCCAGGGGGTCCATGCGGGGGCGACAGCGGCGCTCCCTTTCTTGCGATACATGGACATCGCATACCGGTCCTCGGCGGTAGAGCCCTTCCGCTTCCCGGGACTCATGTGGGTGGACGACACGATCGTCCTCTTGGAGTGGGGCGATTCCCACCCCATACAGGGGGTCCTATTGGATCAGCGGGTATACTACCAGGGAATCCTGCGGGTGGACGTCCCTGACCGCAAGATCCAGCACGGCTCCACGTCAGACCCACGGCCCCTACGGTCGCCTACGCCAGCAGCCGTGGCCCGCCACCTAGGCCGCGCGTGGGTGACGAGTACCCCGGACCAGCGGCGGGAGGCACTGGCAGGGGCCCCGGAGATACAGCCCTCCAGGGTCCTCCGATATATGGGAACCGACATTTACCTCCAGGGGGCGCCTACGGCCCCCCGCAACCTGCCGGAGGTCAGGGCGGAGCTCTGGACACAGCTCCGCCCCCAGCGGCTCTCCCCGGACGCGGCCATGATGGTACTCGTGGCCAAGATCCCGAGCAAGCTGCCCCCCCTGGCCAGCGTTTACCGCCCCACGGCCAAGGTACACGCGGCATACGATGCTCTCATGGTGCGAGCATACAAGCACGTGACGGGCATCTCCCGCCACGCTCATACCGACGCGCTCTGGGGACCCTGGGAGCATGGGTGCCAGGGTCTCACTCGGTCAGAGCACTCGTGGCAGGCGGCGGTAGTTCGAGAGTGGGTTCGGCAGGGGGCCTGGGCCAAGCAGGAGTTCCGGGACTCCCAGGCCTACTCCCTGCAAACGCAGCAGGCGCTCAGGGGGGGCTGCCCGGCGGTGCTTACCCCGGGGCAGTACACGC
This sequence comes from Eutreptiella sp. 'Long Island Sound 2002', assembly GCA_964036045.1. Classification (NCBI taxonomy): domain Eukaryota; phylum Euglenozoa; class Euglenophyceae; order Eutreptiales; family Eutreptiaceae; genus Eutreptiella; species Eutreptiella sp. 'Long Island Sound 2002'. The sequence continues at coordinate 174,461,302 of OZ038381.1, forward strand.
ATCACCCCACGTGCCCCCACCTCATAGCCACGCTGCAGCGGGTCGTGGATGAGGTGGCCCTGCCCATGTGGATGCCGGGCCAGTGCCCAGGGACAACCCCCATCCTGGTCCGAGGTCCCGGTGGGCCGCGATCGGCGGCGGCGGCGGCCCCTGCCCCCCGGGTGGAGGTGTACACAACTCTGTATGGCGCCGTCGCGCAGGTGGTCGTCCCCCCGACGGTGTACGAAACGGTACAGGCCCTGGGCTACCATCACCTCGGCGACCTCTACACAGAGAATCACCAGGTGCTACCGGAGCGAGCCCTGAAGAGACGAGCGCCAGCCCGCAAGGGGATCCCGGGGCTACGTGCGTGGCTGGCCCGCCACGCTGCGGTACTGGTCCCGCTCCTGAGGGAACCCACGCCGCGATGGCAAGCGGCACCCAAGGACTGGATCCCGAGGGCCGTGCCCACCTATCAGGCGGAAGTCATAGTGGGGGGCCGGGCGGCCAAAACCACCCGAATGGAGACGATATACCATAGGGGGCAGCCCCTCCGGATGACCGCGGCCCTGCAGGACACCATGGAGACCGCGGGCTGGGCGCCAGAACCCCGGGTGTGCCAGCAGCCCCTGGGCACCCTGCCCAGCGACACCAGGCTCCACCGCCTCCTGGTGGCCCTCCTAGATATCCAAGTGCAGGTGGATGCGCCACTGCACGCCCAGCTGTGGGGCGACCACCGGCAGGAGTCCCTGGCCCAGCTCCAGCGCACTGGGGTCAGGGCGCCCACCGTCGTGTGGACGACAACCCCCCCGACTGCCGCCTACTGGAACTGGGCCAGCACATCGCGGGCCCCTCTCGTGACGGTCACCTCGACGCTGCCCCCAGGCAGTGGGGCAGTGTACTGCAGGAGGTCCACTGCCCACTGCCCCCAGGCAGTGAGGCAGTGCATTGCAGGAGTTCCACTGCCCACTGCCCCCAGGCAGTGGGGCAGTGTACTACAGGAGTTACACTGCCCAGTGCCCCCAGACAGTGAGGCAGTGTACTGCAGGAGGTCCACTGCCCACTGCCCCCAGGCAGTGGTGTAGTGTATTGCAGGAGGTCCACTGCCCACTGCACCCAGGCAGTGGGGCAGTGTACTGCAGGAGTTCGACTGCCCACTGCCCCCAAGCAGTGAGGCAATGTATTGCAGGAGGTCCACTGCCCACTGCCCCCAGGAGGTGGGGCAGTGTATTGCAGGGGGTCCACTGCCGTCCCCACAGGCCCTGCAGGAAACTCCGACCACCCCCTGGGCTGGACTCCCCATCCCCCCAGGCCGGTGTGCCCGGTTGTCCATCCCCGCAGACCCTGCAGGAAACTCTGACCACCCCCTGGGCTGGACTCCCCATCCCCCCAGGCCGCTGTGCCCGGTTCTACGCCCCCACAGGCCCTGCAAGACGCTCCGACCACCCCCTAGGCAGGACTCCCCATCCCCCCAGGCCGGTGGGCCCGGTTGTCCATCCCCGCAGGCCCTGCGGGAAACTCCGGCCACCCGCTAGGCTGGACCCCCCGTCCCCCCAGGCCGGTGTGCCTGGTTCTACGCCCCCACAGGCCCGGCAGGACGCTCCGACCACCCCCTGGGCAGGACTCCCCGTCCCCCCAGGCCGGTGGGCCCGGTTGTCCATCCCCGCAGACCCTGCAGGAATCTCCGACCACCCCCTGGGCTGGACTCCCCATCCCCCCAGGCCGGTGTGCCCGGTTCTACGCCCCCACAGGCTCTGCAGGACGCTCCGACCACCCCCTAGGCAGGACTCCCCATCCCCCCAGGCCGGTGGGCCCGGTTGTCCATCCCCGCAGGCCCTGCGGGAAACTCCGGCCACCCGCTAGGCTGGACCCCCCGTCACCCCAGGCCGGTGTGCCTGGTTCTACGCCCCCACAGGCCCGGCAGGACGCTCCGACCACCCCCTGGGCAGGGCTCCCCGTCCCCCCAGGCCGGTGGGCCCGGTTGTCCATCCCCGCAGGCCCTGCAGGAAACTCCGACCACCCCCTGGGCGGGACTCCCCATCGCCCCAGGCCGGTGTGCCCGGTTCTAGGCCCCCACAGGCCCTGCAGGACGCTCCGACCACCCCTTGGGCAAGACTCCCCATCCCCCCAGGCCGGTGGGCCTAGTTGTCCATCCCCGCAGGCCCTGCAGGAAACCCCGACCACCCCCTGGGCTGGACTCCCCATCCCCCCAGGCCGGTGTGCCCGTTCTACGTCCCCACAGGCCCTGCAGGACACTCCGACCACCCCCTGGGCAGGACTCCCCGTCCCCCCGGGGCGGTGTGCCCGAATCTACCTCCCCACAGGCCCAGCAGGACACTCCGACCAACCCCTGGGCAGGACTCCCCATCCCCCTAGGCCGGTGTGCCCGAATCTACCTCCCCACAGGCCCTGCAGGACACTCCGACCACCCCCTGGGCAGGACCCCCCGTCCCCCCAGGCCGGTGCGCCCGGTTGTCCATCCCCGCAGTCCCTGCAGGAAACTCCGACCACCCCCTGGGCTGGACTCCCCATCCCCCCAGGCCGGTGTGCCTGGTTCTACGTCCCCTCAGGCCCTGCAGGACGCTCCGACCACCCCCTGGGCAGAACTCCCCGTCCCCCCAGGCCGGTGTGCCCGAATCTACCTCCCCACAGGCCCAGCGATGCACTCCGACCACCCCCTGGGCAGGACTCCCCGTCCCCCCAGGCTGGTGTGCCCGAATCTACATCCCCACAGGCCCTGCAGGACGCTCCGACCACCCCCTGGGCAGGACTCCCCATCCCCCCAGGCCGGTGTGCCCGATTCTACCTCCCCACAGGCCCTACGGGACACTCCGACCACCCCCTGGGCAAGATTCCCCGTCCCCCAGGCTGGTGTACCCGGTTCTTCATCCCCACAGGCCCTGCACGACACTCCGACCACTGACCGCTGCCCACTGCCCCCAGCCAGTGAGGCAGTGCATTGCAAGAGTTCCACTGCCCACTGCCCCCAGGCAGTGAGGCAGTGCATTGCAGGAGTTGCACTGCCCACTGCCCCAGGGCAGTGAGGCAGTGCATTGCAGGAGTTGCACTGTCCGCTGCCCCCATGCAGTGAGGCAGTGCATTGCAGGAGTTGCACTGCCCACTGCCCCAGGGCAGTCAGGCAGTGCATTGCAGGAGTTAGACTGCTCACTGCCCCCAGGTAGTGAGGCAGTGCATTACAGGAGTTCCACTGCCCACTGCCCCAGGGCAGTGAGGCAGTGCATTGCAGGAATTCCACTGTCCAATTCCCCCGGGCAGTGCGGCAGTGCATTGCAGGAGTTGCACTGCCCACTGCCCCCAGGCAGTGAGGCAGTGCATTGCAGGAGTTGCACTGCCCACCGCCCCAGGGCAGTGAGGCAGTGCATTGCAGGAGTTGCACTGCCCACTGCCCCCAGGCAGTGAGGCAGTGCATTGCAGGTGTTGCACTGTCCACTGCCCCCAGGCAGTGGGGCAGTGTATTGCAGGCGTTCTACTACCCACTGCCCCTAGGCAGTGAGGCAGTGCATCGCAGGAGTTGCACTGCCCACTCCTCCCAGGCAGTGAGGCAGTGCATCGCAGGAGTTGCACTGCCCACTGCCCCCAGGCAGTGAGGCAGTGCATCGCAGGAGTTGCACTGCCCAATCCTCCCAAGCAGTGAGGCGGTGTATTGCGGGAGTTCCACTGCCCACTGCCCCCAGGCAGTGAGGCAGCGCATTGCAGGAGTTCCACTGTCCACTTCCCCCAAGCAGTGGGGCAGAGCATTGCAGGAGTTCCACTGCCCACTGCCCCCAGGCAGTGAGGCAGTGCATTGCAGGAGTTGCACTGCCTGCTGCCCGAGGGCAGTGAGGCAGTGCATTGCAGGAGTTGCACTGCCCACTGCCCCCAGCCAGTGAGGCAGTGCATTGCAGGAGCTGCACTGCCCACTGCCCCCAGGCAGTGAGGCAGTGCATCGCAGGAGTTGCACTGCCCACTGTTCCCAGGCAGTGAGGCAGTGCATTGCAGGAGTTGCACTGCCCACTCCTCCCGGGCAGTGAGGCGGTGTATTGCGGGAGTTCCACTGCCCACTGCCCCCAGGCAGTGAGGCAGCGCATTGCAGGAGTTGCGCTGCCCACTCCCCCGAGGCAGTGGGGCAGAGCATTGCAGGAGTTCCACTGCCCACTGCCCCCAGGCAGTGAGGCACTGCATTGCAGGAGTTGCACTGCCTGCTGCCCGAGGGCAGTGAGGCAGTGCATTGCAGGAGTTGCACTGCCCACTGCCCCCAGCCAGTGAGGCAGTGCATTGCAGGAGCTGCACTGCCCACTGCCCCCAGGCAGTGCGGCAGTGCATTGCAGGAGTGGCACTGCCCACTGCTCCTGGGCAGTGAGGCGGTGTACTGCGGGAGTTACAGTGTCCACTGCCCCCAGCCACTGAGGCAGTGCATTGCAGGAGTTCCACTGCCCACTGCTCCCGGGCAGTGAGGCGGTGTACTGCGGGAGTTACAGTGTCCATTGCAGTTACAGTGCATTGCAGGAGTTGCACTGCCTACTGCCCGAGGGCAGTGAGGCAGTGCATTGCAGAAGTTGCACTGTCCATTGCCCCCAGCCAGTGCGGCAGTGTATGGCAGGAGTTGCGCTGCCCACTGCCCCCAGGCAGTGGGGTAGAGCATTGCAGGAGTTCCACTGCCCACTGCCCCCGGGCAGTGAGATAGGGCATTGCAGGAGTTGCGCTGCCCCCTGCCCCCAGGCACTGGGGCAGAGCATTGCAGGAATTCCACTGCCCACTGCCCCCGGGCAGTGAGGCAGTGCATTGCAGGAGTTGCACTGCCTACTGCCCGAGGGCAGTGAGGCAGTGCTTTGCAGGAGTTGCACTGCCCACTGCCCCCAGGCAGTGAGGCAGTGTATTGCAGGAGTTCCACTGCCCACTGCCCCCAGAAAGTGAGGCAGTGCGTCGCAAGAGTTGCACGGCCCACTGCTCCTGGGCAGTGAGGCGGTGTACTGCGGGTGTTACAGTGTCCACTGCCCCCAGCCAGTGAGGCAGTGCATTGCAGGAGTTGCACTGCTCACTGCTCCCGGGCAGTGAGGCGGTGTACTGCGGGAGTTACAGTGTCCATTGCAGTTACAGTGCATTGCAGGAGTTGCACTGCCTACTACCCGAGGGCAGTGAGGCAGTGCATTGCAGAAGTTGCACTGTCCACTGCCCCCAGCCAGTGCGGCAGTGTATGGCAGGAGTTGCGCTGCCCACTGCCCCCAGGCAGTGGGGCAGAGCATTGCAGGAGTTCCACTGCCCACTGCCCCCAGGCAGTGAGATAGGGCATTGCAGGAGTTGCGCTGCCCCCTGCCCCCAGGCACTGGGGCAGAGCATTGCAGGAATTCCACTGCCCACTGCCCCCAGGCAGTGAGGCAGTGCATTACAAGAGTTGCACTGCCTGCTGCCCGAGGGCAGTGAGGCAGTGCATTGCAGGAATTGCACTGCCCACTGCCCCCAGGCAATGAGGCAGTGTATTGCAGGAGTTCCACTGCCCACTGCCCCCAGCCAGTGAGGCAGTGCGTCGCAGGAGTTGCACTGCTCACTGCTCCCGGGCAGTGAGGCGGTGTACTGCGGGAGTTACAGTGTCCACTGCCCCCAGGCAGTGAGGCAGTAAATTGCAGGAGTTCCACTGCCCACTGCCCCCAGGCAGTGAGGCAGTGCGTCGCAGGAGTTGCACTGCTCACTGCTCCCGGGCAGTGAGGCGGTGTACTGCGGGAGTTACAGTGTCCACTGCCCCCAGGCAGTGAGGCAGTGCATTGCAGGAGTTGCACTGCCCACTGCTCCCAGGCAGTGGGGCAGAGCATTGCAGGAGTTCCACTGCCCACTGCCTTCAGGCAGTGAGGCAGTGCATTGCAGGAAGTGCACTGCCCACTGCCCCCAGGCAGTGTGGCAGTGTTTTGCAGGAGTTCCATTGCCCACTGCCCCAGGGCAGTGAGGCAGTGCATTGCAGGAGTTGGGCTGCACACTGCCCCCAGCCAGTGAGGCAGAGCATTGCAGGAGCTGCACTGCCCACTGGCCCGAGGGCAGTGAGGCAGTGCATTGCAGGAGTTCCACTGCCCACTGCCCCCAGACAGTGAGGCAGTGCATTGCAGGAGTTGCACTGTCCACTGCCCCCAGGCAGTGAGGCATTCAGTGCATTGCAGGAGTTGCACTGCCCACTGCCCCAGGGCAGTGAGGCAGTGCATTGCAGGAGGTGCACTGCCCGCTGCCCCCGGGCAGTGAGGCAGTGCATTGCAGGAGTTGCACTGCCTACTGCCCAAGGGCAGTGAGGCAGTGCATTGCAGGAGTTCCACTGCCCACTGCCCCCAGACAGTGAGGCAGTGCATTGCAGGAGTTGCACTGTCCACTGCCCCCAGGCAGCGAGGCAGTGCATTGCAGGAGTTGCACTGCCCACTGCCCCAGGGCAGTGAGGCAGTGCATTGCAGGAGGTGCACTGCCCGCTGCCCCCGGGCAGTGAGGCAGTGCATTGCGGAAGTTGCACTGTCCACTGCCCCCAGGCAGTGGGGCAGTCAGTGCATTGCAGGAGTTGCACTGCCCACTGCCCCCAGGCAGTGGGGCAGTGCGTTGCAGAACGTCCGCTGCCCACTGCCCCAAGGCAGTGAGGCAGTGTATTGCGGGAGTCCCACTGCCCACTGCCCCCAGGCAGTGCGGCAGTGTATTGCAGGAGTTCCACTGCCCACTGCCCCCAGGCAGTGGGGCAGTGCATTGCAGGAGATCCACTGCCCCCTGCCCCCGGGCCGTGGCGCAGTGTGTCGCAGGAGTTCCACTGCCCACTGCCCCAGGCACGGCGGCAGTGTATTGCAGGAGATGCCCGGCCCACTGCCCCAAGGCAGGGAGGCAGAGAATGGCAGGAGTACCACTCCCCACTGCCCTCAGGCAATGCGGCAGTATGAAGCAGGATTTCCACTGCCCACAGCCCCCAGGCGGCGTGGCAGTGCGTTACACTGCCCACTGCCCTCTGCCCACAACAACCGTGCAGCAGGGCACACACAGTGCAGTGTAGTGCACAGCACCAAGCAGTGCGGCACCACACAAAAAGCACTGATGGTGCAGCGCGGCACGCGGGGTGCAGTGGGCCCATGAGACCCTGTGTGACTGCGCGCAGGCGTCGGCAAGGCAGTGTCCGCCAAGTGCGAGAGTACACTGGTCCGGCTATGCCACAACACACTTACACACAGCGCGCACACAACACACACAGCCCAGCCCGTTTACCTGTACCCGTGGGTAGACATCCCGGCCTTTGCCCTTTGGTAATAGCGCCTTCGGCACACCACACCACACCACACCACACCACTGGTGCGGTGTGGTCAAGGGGCCTCGCTGCCCACTTCCCCTTGAAGTTCGGCAGTGTAAAAATGGAGCCCCACTGCCCACTGCCCTGTCAGTGTACAGAGAGATTCCCGCTGCCCACTGCCCCCTGCAGTGTGGCAGTGAATTGAAGGATCCCCACTGCCCACGCGCAGGCCTCAAAAATGCCTGACCAGGGTCCACATAGGCGTGGGCCCAGCGAGAGCTTCAGTAGCACCATCAGGCAGATCGGCAGGGCGTCCCCAGGGCAGCCCACGACAGAAGCTGCCCAACCAAAGAGAGTGACGGCCCTCTGCCACAGGTGCACCACATACTACACACAGCGCGCGCTCAGACACACACCCCTCCTGTTTTGCATTTCCCCATGTGCAAGACATCCTGGCCATTACCATTTGGCAACAGCGCCTTCGGCGCACCGCAACGCACCGCCCCATCCCACCCCACCTGTACCCGCACTGCACCCGCACCCGCACCCTCACCACCCCACACCACACCTGCACCCTACCCCCCCCGCCCCAAGTAGGAATTCTGTCCTGACTCAAAGACTGTCTGGTCTTGAACAATGAAAAGGGTATTTTGGTTGAGGGTGCTGCTGGCGAATCGGGCAAATCGGGCACTAGCTGTGACGGCTAATTGCAATGGATAAATGCGCCACTGCCAACAATTTTTCAGCCATTTCCTTTTGCCAAACTTCTGGTCCACGTTTTTTTTTTGGATATGCGCCAAACACCCTCTGCCACTGCACCAAGGGAAGGCAACAGGCAAAAGCGGGGGATCAATACCGTCAAATCCGAGACTTTTGGCGTCGCGCGTGCTCTGTTGGAACTCCTCATCGCCTCTCGTTTCGGTCCAATCGCTCTCTAAAGGCTGAGGCAGTTGTAGCATTACGAAAGTGCACCGCCAACAGGCTTCACAAAGAAGAAGCCCATTCCGCAGTGCAGCAGCAAATGACGCGAGGTTTCTATCCTAAATGCGCCTGGCTGTTACACGACCACAATCCGCCATCACCCACGGGGGGGCGACCCCTCGGTTCTGAACGCCAACTACCCCCCCAACTAACTGTTGGCCGGAGGCCCCTTTGGGGGGGGGGGGGGGGAGATAGGAGGGGGGGTTCAGGGAGGGGCGAATGGGGGGGGGTCTAGGAGGGGCTTGGGGGGGGGGGGGGGCGCTCCGGGAGGGTCGGTTGGGGGGGGGGTCCAGGTGGGGCAGTTTGGGGTGTTGGGGGGGGGGGGGGCATAGGCTCCCCTTACCTCCCCTTGCCCTCCCTCTAACCATACCATCACCATAAACCTAACCCTAACCTTTGCAGCCAGCTAGTTTGGCCATGCCAGCCATGTTGATTGGGCTGAACATCATCCACCAAATTTCGTTCATGGCTGCTTTTGCCACATCATTGCTCTCCATTTTGGACCCCAACACTCACTGTGACCCTAGCCGAGGGTGAGAGCTAGGGCTAGGGTCACCGAGCTGGTGGAACCAGTCTTGGTTTTATAACCCTTTTTAGTGTCTAGGGTGGACCTACCAGGTTTAGCAGCAGCAGCAGCAGCAAGCAGCAAGCAAGCAGCAAGCAGCAGCACGCGCGAAATGGGGAAAAATCAGAATTCCGTCGTGGTGCTTCGGATTCGGGTGAAATTTTGGTGGATGATACCTATGGGTGTGAGGGACAACCACACAAAGTTTGAGCAAGAAACTCAACGGTGGCGGCCGGGAACAGTTGCCGCAGGTGGCGGGCCTCGGTTTCAAAACCTGAAATTTAGGGCCAAAAGCAGCCATTTTTGGGCCAAAACAGCCCTAGAACCCATTCAAAACGGCCAAATAAAGGGAAAGGGTGGGTACACTCTATGTGCGGCTTGACTTTCCCGTGTCAACGAGCTCTTTGCGGCCCTCTAACTCCACCATATGTCCCGGAAACGGCCCAAAAAGGCCCCCAGAAGCTCCAAATTTTGTGTAGACTGGCTGGCAACAGCCACAAACCAAGAATAGGCCATATCTTTGGCTACATGGCTCAAAACGTGATTGCGAGGGCACCTACCCCACCCGCAATCCCCCACTTTTTGTGGTTTCCACCCCTCAGAATTGCCTAAACGGACGCCTACACCCCCGTACCTAGGCCCAGTAGGCTGCGGCAAGCTGCAAGCTCAAGCCCAAACAGGTGGGTGCCCAAATGGGTCAACAGGGTCCAGTAGGGGCAAAAAAATGACTTTTCTCAAAAATGATCCTAAGACCATGTGTGATGCTAAAACAAGTGTTTTTGGATTGTTTTGAGCTTGTAGTGGCCCATTTTGGTCCTCCGAAAATCCCAAAACGCCTTGAAACTAGGCTGTTTTGGGACCAAAAATGGGTCAAAAATGGGTCAAAAATACATTTTTCCAAAAATCATCCTAGACCATTTGGGGTGCACAAACGGGTGAAATGAGCCCATTTTTGAGCCCATTTTGTGGGTATTTTGGCCCCTCAAGTCCAAAAAAGCCTTGAAAGTGGGTCTTGTGGTGAAGGGGATCACTTGCAAGCTGATTCCACTCTGTCAACGGCCTTCAATGTGTGACTCATTGGTGTCCCTCACCATTCATAGCTAATGTTCCCTCCCCCACCAGCTCGGTCCCAATATTCAGTCTTGATTAGGGCTAGGGTTGGGGTCACCGAGCTGGTGGAACCAGTCTTGGTTTTATAACCCTTTTTAGTGTCTAGGGTGGACCTACCAGGTTTAGCAGCAGCAGCAGCAAGCAAGCAAGCAGCAAGCAAGCAGCAAGCAGCAGCATGCGCGAAATGGGGAAAAATCAGAATTCCGTCATGGTGCTTCGGATTTGGTTGAAATTTTAGTGCATGATACCTGTGGGTGTGAAGTACAATCACACAAAGTTTGAGCGAGAAACTCGACGGTGGCGACCGGCAACGGGATTCGCAAGTGGCGGACCTCCGCTTCAAAATCTTTCAAAAAATGGCCACAAAATGCCTTTTTTTGGGCAGTTTGGGTGCCTAGGATATGCGTGAAGGGGTCCATCTGCATTGGAACTAACCTAAATGATAAACAAACACCTTTCATCATCGTTTAGTGTGTTATGTACCCGATTACGGGCCTCAACGACCTCTTTTTGGGCCCAAAATACCGCAAAATCAGCCTGAAAAGCACCCCTTTTGCATACCTTTTCAAATCACACCTTCTCGTGCCGTGTTTTATAGCCATGGATTGCATTGGGCACCCTTGTGGTGATTAATAACGATGAATGGGATCATTTTGAAGCCTTTTCCACATTGTCATCACCCTTCAATGCCCCATTTTGGCACCGCAGAGTGGTGTTCGGCGCGCACAGTGCACGTGCTAGGGTAGGGTCACGGGGGTCATCTGTGAGTCCAAAAATGGTCCAAAATTATTTTTTCCAAATTTGTTCCTAGACCACTTGGGGTGCTCAAACAAGTGTTTTTAGCCCGTTTTGAGCCCATGGTGGCCCGTTATGACCCTCCAAAATTCCCAAAAAGCCTTGAAAATGGGCTTTAGGTTTAGCAGCAGCAAGCAGCAGCAAGCGGCAGCACGCGCAAAATGGGGAAAAATCAGACCTCTGTCGTGGTGCTTCGGATTCAGCTGAAATTTTGGTGGATGATACCGATGGGTGTGAAGTACAATCACACAGAGTTTGAGCAAGAAACTCAACGTTGGCAGCCGGGAACGGGATTCGCAAGTGGCAGACCTAGGTTTCAAAATCTGTGAAAAATGGCCAGAAAATGCCTTTTTTTGGCATTTACGGGTGCCTATCAGGTCCTTGGAGAGGGGCATTGGCAGGGAAACTGATATACACATGATGAACAATCACCTTTGGTCACTGTCTAGTGGGTTTTACACCCAAGTAGTGCGTCCGACGACCTCTTTATGGGTTCAAAAATACCGCAAAATCGGCCTTGAAAAGCACCCTTTTTGCATAATTTTTCAAGTTGCACGTTCTCGTAACGTTTTTTTTAGCCATGAATTGCATTGGGCACCCTTGTGGTGATTAATAACGATGAATGGGATCACTTTGAAGCCTTTTTCCATATTGTCATCACCCTTCGATGCCCCATTTTGGCACAACAAAGTGGTGTTGAGCGCGCAGAGTGCACGTGCTAGGGTAGGGTTACATGGGTCATCTGTGGGTCCAAAAATGGTCCAGAATTATTTTTTCCAAATTTGTTCCTAGACCACTTGGGGTGCTCAAACAAGTGGTTTTAGCCCGTTTTGTGCCCATGGTGGCCCGTTATGACGCTCCAAAATTCCAAAAAGCCTTGAAAATGGGCTTTTTGGGGACCAAAAAGGGTCAAAAATGGGTCAAAAACGCGTTTTTCCAGAATGATAACTAGACCGTTTGGGGTGCATAAACAAGTCAAATGAGCCCGTTTTGAGCCCATTGTAAGCGATTTTGGCCCATCTCAAGTCACAAAATGCCTTGAAGGTGATGTTCCTTTCCCCACCAGCTCGGTCCCAATATTCAGTCCTGGTTAGGGTTAGGTGTGGGGTTAGGAGTAGGCTGAGGGTTGGGGGTGGGCGTTAGAGTCAAGGTTGTGTTTAAGGATAGTGGTGGGGTGCAAAGTGGACAAAATTTTCCTTAGGGCACCTTTGGTGTTCATGGAGCATCGGGCGCCTTTGGCGCCCATGGACGCCTGAGGGCGACACCTTTGGCAACTAACTGTTGGCCGGAGGCCCCTAGGGGGGGGGGGGGGGGGGGCAGGGGTCGTTGGCGTCCTAGGAGCCGCGGAGTCGCCCCCCCCCCCCCCCGGGCCATCACCCCGAAACGACCACTGAAATCTCATCGCAATTGCCCGCAATCCCGTACGATGTAGTACAATGCGCAGTAGTATCTGATGCACTGCCAACTCAAACATCAGATCAGCTCTAGACACCAACACCCGCGGCGGCGTGGGCGGGGGGTTCTGGAGCGGGTTGGGGCGGCTCCATGCATCCTCGGCCTTGTTCTAATTCCGTCAAATTCTGAGCATCACACACGAGCAGGTGGTAAAGGCCCGCTCCCCATTCACCACGAGCGACAACCAAATAGGGCATTCCGGCAGACACATGAAATGAACCTCCGAAGGCACCCCATGGGCAGTGTAACACATAGACACACTGCTCCTCCAAGATTGGCGTTGGTTTCGGGGTCTGGATGGGGTTACTGGGGAGGGGGGGGGGGGGTCAGAGTCTGGCCCTACACGCGCCTGCCCGCCGTACATTACAACCTGTTGCACCCCAATTACAATCTGCCTCAGTCGAGCCTCAGTGCGAGCACAGACTCGCATGCCTCAGTAATTGTTCTTCAGCATGATGCATCCTTAAAGCAGAACAGGGCCCTGTGTGCACTTGCACTCGGGCTGACCAGTTTTGCAAGCCAGCAGACCTGCTTCTATGCATACCCATGAATCCCAAAACCCATGTTGGCTATACTTCGGAGGAATGACGCTACGGCATTTGGGACCAACGGTAGTCCCCTATACCCCAATATGATTGGTAGACAAAGGTCATGAGAGAAAGAAGATGAAGACGACGCCTCACTGTCCAAGCCAAATGGATGGCATCCTCTGCAAGAACTAAAGCCAACACCTGAGCGTCTGTGGCAACCATCCCCGATCCTCCACCACCCAGACCCAAAAATGGCGGACCCCCCCAAGGTTATGGCTGGGGAAAATCGGTACCCACCCTTCCAGCTCTTCACCCCCGCACCCACGGGCCCGACTAAGCAATGGTCTGACTGCTACGGCACTCACACATTAGGCTGTGACCTGTCAGAGCACTCTGTGCACATGCCAGGCGCTGGACAGCCTTGGCAGCATATCCAGCCATAAAAGGCCCAGTTTTCTGGGGGGGAAGCGGGGGGCTAGAAAATGGGGACTGAGCAAGTGCCCTGCGTTGGCACGCAGTGCAACAACATCCCCCCTTGGGGCCTGTGCTCTGCTGACTACGCCAATACTCACCAGCACTTGCCAAATAGCAACTCTTGAACAGAGGGCACCGAGGCAAACACAGCCAGGGCTTGCCAAGTGTCTCCTAGGATTTCACACACCGCTACCAGCTGCCAAACTATTGAACATCCAAACTCACACTCATGCATACTTGAACTCGAGCCGCTCGAGCAGCATTGACCACAGTGGATCTAGCCATCAGACTGGCCACACTCCCCTGTGTCACATCGGCACCAATGTATTGCAAATAGTCGACAACATCTATCATCAGGGCAACAACGTCAGCAGAAGCACTTGCAACCTGTGCGAGAACAACACCACCTTTGGAACTACATGCATGCCAAGCGATCTTTGGAACTGACAATGAACAGCACCCAGGCCCACATTGAGGCACATTTAGAGGCAATATCCCACTTCCACCCCTCCAACACCTTGTGCTTGAATGCCGAAGGTGCCCACATGAACACACCCGCACATACACCCGCTGAATCACAACAGAACTCAGTCATGCACTGTGCAAACAACATTGCGGACCCCATACACATTGAGTTCACCAACAGCATGGCTTTCTCAGAGCATATCAAATTCAAGACTCAAATGATCACACATGCAGAGACCCCAATCCCGAAGTAGGTTGTTGGGAGGTGCAAACAATACATGTTGTGGAATGCCAAGCCCATAATGCACCTGCAAGTGGATGGTTACCTTGTCGCGACCTTTGCTGCAGGCATGGCACAGTCCGGCCATGGGCATGGCAAATCTTAGCCATTGGCCATTGGCAGGTCCATGTGGCATTCGTTAAATTCATACCTCAACTGCTTTGAGAACGCCCACGGGGCTTTCGATCGTGGGAATCAAACAAATAGGGGCTTTAATTTTCCGATTGGCCTTCAGGTGAATGATCTTCCCGCCAATGGCACGGACATATTCTGGAGCCTCGCACTTGGGTATCATGACGGTTTGCACCCCAAAGCCAATAATCTCATCTATCAACAAAGGAAACATGAATGGGCTCATCACATGTGATGTGCATGTGTGGGAGGGGGACTAGGCCACGGAGGACGGTTTGGTTCAGTTCCACACCCCAACCCCCACAGCATGGCCAGGGGGGTCCACGAGGGGGGGTTTGGCACGAGGCCACGTCCACAAGGTGGGGGGGGGGGGTTAAAAATTTCCGGTTCCGGGGGCATTTTTGAATCCCCGTCATTCTGAGCATTTTGGTCATTCACAATAGATATGTGTAAAATGTCTGATATCTGGCAGGTCGTGTTCATGGCCTAGGAAAGAATACACCTGACAAAATGTCTGATATTCCTTGCTCCCTGTCACAGCACACGACCCAAAGAAAGAAAAAGGAAAAAAAGGAAAAAGGGCGCAACAACAGGGTGGGTGGGTGGGGGGGGGGCAGCTTGGAGGGCTGTTACCAAAGGGCCAGGAAGCAGGGGGTCCAAGGAAAACGGGAGGTTGTGAGCGAAATACAACATGAGGGCAAAGGGGGGTTGCAGGTCCACATTCACCAAAACCAGGGGCCTCCCCAAAGCAGTGGCACTTGGGAAATTTCAGGGAGGGCTGAAATAAAATGGACAGGTGTACAACTGTCCACCATCACCAGGGAAAGTCATGAGGGTGCAAGGCAAAGCAATGACACAAGGGAACATGGGGCGCCACAAAGGATGGGAAAATGGGGAAACATGGGGTCCCCTGTCATGTCAACGGTGACAACATCCGCCTTGTGCCATTCCTCACACTGTCCGGTAGGTGATTCACATGCCAAAAGCAACTCAAACCCCCCAAGAGGGTCAAGACATTGGCATCGTTAGCCACCAAAGCTTTTCTGTGTGGAGGTTGAAGCATGGCATCTTCCACACACTCACATGCATCGACATGCCGTGATACTCTGTGCCAAGGACGCACATCGAAACACATGTGTGCTACCAAATGACATGCCACTTGCAATCCTTGTCTCTTCAACCACTCCTACAAAGGTTGAAGGTTAGAATGCAGCGTTATGCACATGCTAAGGACACATGTGTCCACCATGTCATGCAAACCTGTGGTGAACTTCCCACACAAGGAAATGGCACGCTCAACAGCAGCTTTCACAAGACAATATGTCTACAATGATGCAAGCACATGCCAAATATTGGCCCACAGGGCATATACCCTCTCTGAAGCCAACGCCTCCCACATCTTGGACATATGCACAGTAAAGCGTGTTACTATATGTTCCTTCAATTGGGCCTACTTTTGCATGGCACGGCCAGCGTTGATATGTTCAGCCGCTAGCTCTACCGTGTGTTTATCCATGAAACGGTGTAAAGTGTCCATGCCATATATGGGGCTCTTTCGCCTTGAGGGTGTGCAAGCAAACGCTGATGGCCAAGCAACACTGCAGATTCAAATGTAGATCTCGGGTCTATTGTTGCCTACCCGTCCTCAATTCCTACAAGCAAAGCGTGAATCATTGCACGTGCCTCAATGTTGGGGAAAGGAGGTGTGCATGAACACTATTGTGCATCATCATCAAACTAGACCAGTTGTATACCACACCATGCCCCTATTACCGTTTGGTCCTGGAACCGCAACCACCCTGCCCCTGCCCCCTGGCCACCTTGCGGAGCCACACTCACAACATTGCGGTTGCTATGTTTAGATGTGCGCCACTTGGTGCATACAGCTGTGCCACGTCATTGCAACACCGTGCAGTATGCAAAATGTTCCGAGACACCACCCCCCATGCAATCAATCTCGCATCATGACAACCGTCCCTCACATCTTCCTCCTTTTGGGAATGGTTCGGGGATCTGGCAACATATGGGGCATCTAACCTTGGTGTGTGTGGTGCCGCTGCATGACATGCAGTGGATGTGACAACGATGGAGAACAATGTGTTTGCCCTTCTTGTGAAATGATTAGTTTTGATGGCCCCCTCTAGTGAGCCATGTCATGTGGTGCAATGCAAGCTGGGTCATGGATTGCAAGCTGCACGTACAAAACATGTGGAGTACCTAGCAGCCGTGGATCGGTAGTGTGCCCTGTACCATGTAGCAACACAATGGAAGGACCTACAAACCTATTTTCAAGCACACACACACACACACACCGGTGTCCCAATCCCCTCAAGTCACTGCATCCAATGGGCACATGCAAACACACGTGCATTCGTTGCCTAGGTCCCATGGGTTACTGCAAATGATACAACCTTCTTGGCCCCACGGTCAAGGATTCAAATCATCAACACTACCTCTACTTGCACACTTACTTCATTGGCATCACCAAAGACCACATCAACAACACCAAGGAGGACCTCACACATCCTCCCGAGGCCCTACATTTGTGTGGGGGCAACACGGGCAGGCGCGGAGGCACTGCCGTTTTTGCCACATCGGCAGCACCACTTGCCGGTGAGGTGGATGTTGTTATTGATGCCCTATGCCGGAGCACCGCATGACTCCCTATGCCGGGGTAGCAAGTTGGTCCCTCCTAGGCCCCTTGTGGCTTGAGGCCAAACATAAGGGGACAAAGGCGCTAGATGTCTCACTTAGGCTCGTGTAGAAGGCACCAACAACTCGCGTGGGATATGCCGTCTCCCTTGTCCACAAGGTCCATTGGTCTACAAGCGACAAGGCATACACAATGTCATTCCATGCTTCAACCAGCTCACACCGTGTACCATTCAGTGGCCATCCACCTAGGGACCCACACAGGCATGGCTTCGTAACCCTTGCCTTCTCAGGGTCCCCATAGTCCATAGTGGGGAGAGACCAATATGGCTACATTACCCCTGCCTTCTCGGGGTACCCATAGTGGGGAGACATTAATGTGGCTACATAACCCTTGCCTTCTCCCGGTCCCCTTAGCAGGGAGAACTCAATATGGCCACATGCCCTCGGCTGGGGTGGTGGGATCATAAAGGCTGGTTGGTTACCATGTAGTGCAACCGGTGTCCATTGCTGTGTGTTTGGTACCATCCACACTGTTTGTTGGCCTGCTAAACATGTCTAAAGTGACTTGAAAATGTGCTTGTAGTTGAGCCGCGTGTATATATTGGCTACCCCACACCCAGCCCACGTGCCGTATTCCTCGGCATCGATCGCCCACAGTGTGGAGTAGGGTGTCATCCTGTCATCCTTATCAGTCATTGGGGCCTGTCCCAGTCCGGGCGCCCCCCTTAGCCATGAGAAAGCCTAGTTTCTACGAAAAATGAGAGTCCTGACGCACACTGAGGTGCTGGGCAAAGAGCCCCCCCCCCCCCCCCGCACGCCCCTTTTGGTCGTGGACACCAGCACTAGCATCTACAGTCTCTTTAATATAATTGGGAATGAGCACACCACACACCACAAGAAAAGCTGCATTGGATCAGTTTGTGAAAGCCAAGAAATTCCATGCCAAGCGGCACACATACACCCACACACTTTGCGAAAATATTTGTGTGGGTGGGTAGGTGGTTGGAACATGAACAAGAGCACCATATGCAGCGATAAAAAGGGAAGCCCTGCTCACTTCCGATTGAGAACAAATGACCACTCCATGGCATTATGTGAGTGGCTGAATGAGTGCATGCCTGTGTTGTTGCATGTGCATGTGGGTGTGGGTGTGGGTGGGGCGGGGTGCAAATACCGAGGTCTTGAAAGGCCCAATAGGCGTCGTTGATGCGTACTATCTTCTCAGCACCACGGAAGTCGACTGCACTAAGTGCATGACGCACCAGGATCCGAGCAGCATCTTTATCAGCGGCTTGCACACTATCTTCGAGATCCTACAAATGCAGACAGATATAATTCTTTCCGGACCCGTGGATGTACGTACATTTGCGCTCTCTCTGAATCTTGCACCATCCGTTGCTTTCCAGGGTGTGTATGTCTCTGTGCTTCTTGGATTGACACGTTTGCATGCGTGTTGTGTTGCCAGCCTCACCGTCACTCTACACAAAACGCATGCGCGCGTGCCTGTTGAAGTGGCCAATGCGTCTACCGAGTCCAATATTTCGGCGCTGAAATGGAATGAGTGGTTTGAAGCGCTGAAGCGGAAAGCGATGGATGCGCCAGTGGGCGTGCAACACAGAGGTCGGAACAGTACCGTTGCCAATTGCCGTTGGTCTATGCATGTATGCTATCATGTTTTGCCACCGGCTAAACACAACACAGCCAGTGTATCAGTGTAAGCACCCACACACAGCCAAGGACAGGCTGTCATTTTGCCGCCACCCTGTCTGTTTCTCCAGGTGGCCGGGTGCACATAAACACACACACAAACGCCACACGCCACATGTGTGAAAGCGGACAAACAGAGCAACAACGCGGTTGTCTGAGTGCGGATTTGCCTGGTCAAGCCGCAAATAACAACTGGGCACCTTTCTGTGACAGGCGGAGCATGGCCTTGCATATGACACACACACACACACACACAGACGCCACGTAGAACAACTAGGAATGTGCAGATACAGCATACGCAAGCACTGGTTGTGTGTGGAATCGTGTCGAGCCGGTCAGCAAGACGTCATGGAGTCATGAAAGACGCCTTTATGTCACAGTACAAAGGCAAAAGTGCACGTTCTGGCCACCAGGAAGAGGCCACCTTCGTTATTTGTGATGCCTCAAAATCTGTGTACATAGTTTCGTAGATGCGCAAAATTGCCTCTGTACTCTGTGCCCAGAACGTGTATGAGTCGCCTTTCAAACATGTGTGCTTTGTTAACCACGATGGCACTCTTGGGAGTACAATTCACCTTTTTCCACCCGCGCGAATTGGGGGAAATTTTCACTGAATGGGACTAATGAATCGGGGGGAATACTTTAAGGAACATAAACTCAATTCAGGGGGCTAAAGGTGGAGTATTAGGTCTTGGAAACTTGTGAGCCCCCTTGGGCAAGCTCACATGCAAACAGTGCAGCACAAATGTGAAAGATGACAAATTATTGCCCACAAATATTGTCCACAATGCCCAAGAGGGAACACGCTTGTTCACATCACCATTGATCATTGCAAGCAAATACCCAAGCTGTGAATCATGAGACATGAAGCTCCGATCAGGGGTCAACAAACCTTTCATGATACGAAATGAACCCTCGGCAACACTCATAGTCACTGGGTGTGGGCATTCAAAGCTACATGCCCCAGGGTTGCCAACCCCATTTGGTTGCATGCCGTCTCCCAAAGCCCCAACACATAAAAAAAAATCGGAGATATCAACAACCCTTTGCTTCCTAAACAACTTCCAGTCCCCAGAGGCACACAACACCTCCATTTCATCTGAGGTGAAGAGATTGGGATAATTCTTAATATCATTTGATATGCTGTCATATTGCCTTGGATCAAAGACTTTGCACGCCCCACATCAAAGATTTTGCACACCCTTTGAGAACAATGTCCCCATGCAGACCCACCAAAAAAACCTATACAGGTTTGTAAAAATGTGAAAAGGAAGTCGGTTGCAAATGCAGAATGATGCGCTGCTTGTCATGACACGGTGCAAAACTGTTTTTTGGTTAAATGTTGACTCTTTGTCTCTCTTTTTCCTCTTTGCGGGTGGCTACAGCATGGCTACAGCATCCCCACACACACCATGTACCACTGACGCCTAGAAGTGGACCAATTTCCATGAACTCAGGTGTGCAAAAAAGGGATACACAAATGGCCAAACAGTTGTGGCACTCAAATATCCCAGCTGTCAGCCAAAAAAATCCCACAATATGATGCACATGCAAAAAACACTTCACACCGACTACGCCTAAAATGCCTATTTTTGGTGTTGAATCCTGCAACCCACTGAATCGGGCGAACAAATCAGGGTGAATTGGGGAAATCGGGCCCTGCTTCAGGGGGGGGGGGGGGCGCTTACCTTTTGTTGGCATCCGGCCAGTTGGCCAGCCAAATACCACACACATAGACATAGAGTAACACTTTGCAACCATCAAAAACCACCAACAAAGGCCAATTTAGATTTGCAAAGAAAACTTGAAGCCATTCCCTGGGGAGGTCGGCCATGCTGGATGCCTGTGGAGTGTCCATTGAAACGACCACAAGTCGTAAGCCTTTGCACTCCGTTTCATGCTCAACGCAATCCTTCGTCCACACTGCACCTCATGCAAAGGGATCCACTATTTTATAATATTGCGGATGCCATATCATTGTGACCCAAGTTCTGTCCGCTGCTGTCCATTTCCTCCAAGTTTGAGGGGATAGGTAGAACTGCAACAGCTTTCCCCACGCCCCCCCCCCACATCCGCAAATGCCCTCCCAGAAGAGGATACATACTAGGACAATGGCGTCAGGGCGGGCACCAGCAGCATTCAGCATCTTGCGGGGCTCGTTGCCAGGGACAAAGAGGAAAGTTCGGCGGAGCCTTTCAACGCCTGTGGGAGTGTGTGACATGACAGACTGTGACACCCTGGCGGAGCAGGAAGAGGAGACCATGGAGGTGGTGATGGTGGTGGTGGTGGTGGTGGTAGAGCAGGAGCATGAGCAGGAGGAGGAGGAGGAGGAGGAGACGGTGGTGGTGGTGGTGGTGGCGGGGATGGTTCTGGTGGTGGTGGTGGTGGTGGTGGTGGTGGGGTTGGTAGAGCAGGAGCAGGAGAACGAGGAGAACGAGGAAAACAAGGAAAGGGGGGGGGGGGGTGAGCAGGAGACGCAGCCCTGTAAGATATCACCTTGTGGTCCCACTACGGTTGGGAATATGCAGCCACCGATGGAGCATTGTATCGATGGTTCGGTGCCGTATCGGTGCTAGGCTGCGTTTATATGAAGGGGATGGGGTGGCGTGGGAGGGCTCTTGGGGGAGTGTTTGCCTGGCGCGCAACCGGCGCGCTACTTTTCTATTAACTATCCCGACTTCAGCCCCAGATTTACCCTCTCATGGAGAAGCCCCCCAAGTAGACCACATTGGACTGCACGCCTTCCCTACAAAGCACGTTGCATAGGCATAATAAGGCAATAGCTGTGAATTCAACAACTCCAAATGTCATTTGTATTGTACTTAACAAACAACATTGGTCCCGCAAGTGTGAGTGTCAATACATTCAGCACAATAGTGCTCTTCACACTCACCACAAACTGTGATGGTGGAACGCTTCTGACAACACAACACACACATTTCTGCCTCATCCTCTGCCTCATCTTGTATGGTGGCCGAGTTGCTTTTGTCAGTCCAAACATGAGGCGGGACATGCTCCCGTGGTCCATAGGGGGGCTGCCACACCTGCCTGCGAATGCAAAATTGCGTAAAATGCAACAAAATACCAACTGACTGGTGCAAGTCACTGGAGCCGCCACGCCAGATGTTCCTAACCAAGCCCCAATGCCACAAGTGAGCAAACAGTTGCTCAATGTGTGCCCTATACCACCCGTGCACGTCATTGTAAGATTGTTGGCGGGCTGTCAAAGTGCCATTCTTTCTTCCAATGAATGGCACAATGACCATAGTATCACAAAGTATTGGGTTCTAGGACGGCTAGACGTCCAAATAGTTGCACTGCGCGTGCACTGCGCTTATTGCACCCCAAAAAAAGGTCACCGGTGGGGCACGGGTCAAAAAAGATGCCCGGCGCGCGCCCGGCCCGCTAACGCTCCCCCCTTGTAGCCCTGAGGCCAACCCACCCCAAAAAAATTCTTGGCCCACTCTTTGGCTCAGGGGACAATCAAATCTGACGAGGCAGCCCCTCACAGGACCCACCCAGCCCCCCTCCCCCCCTCTCAGAAGATAGTTCCTGATAGCCACAGCCTGATCGGGGCCACAAAGCAGATGCGTACCGGAGAGGGGCCACAAAGTGGAGTCTCCTTGGCCGCATTCTTGGCCACGTCTCCACTGCCGTATGGGGGCCACGAAGCGGAATCCTGGTGCCAGTCGAACCACGGCCGCTACTGAGTCGTCACTGGCGCTTGGGGCCCACCTCAGGCCTCAGGACCCCGGCACCGACAGTACCACTGGCAGCCGGGGCTGAAACCTCCGTGTCCGAACGGGCCGTATCATCCTAGTACATCTCTGCTGACTGGTCCCACACCGACGCTGAGGCCGGTCGGCTTCCTTCGCAGTGGCTGCGCTGCGCAGGTGCCAGGTCACCGCAGGTCGAAGCATCCTGACTCCACGGCTTGCTGCCAGGACTCTCCCAGTTGGGGGTTCGAACCGGGCACCCCCGGGCACGAGCCGGGTGTCCTGCCGCTGATCTGGGGCCCTGACATGTCTCTTGGAAGCAGGTCAACTACAAGGGCATGGCACTAGGGCAGGGCGTCTTTTGAGCGGGGGAGGGGAGGGGGGGAGGGGATTTGGGACCCAAAAGTTGGTGCACCAAAAATGGCCTGACCAGACTTTCCCTGTTGCAAATTTCGTTTTTCCCCACTGTGGTCACTTTGGTCTGGACAGGGCGGGAGGGGGTTTTGGGGGAGCCCCTCTTGGTTGTCAATCATTCTAAAGACGCCCTGCACTAGGTGGGGGGGGGCACATCTCAACACCGGAACACAAGCTCACATTGTACGTGTTACAGATACCTTTGGTGTGTGCATTCTCTGATGACAACAGATTGGCGGCGGAAGACAACACTTGCAAATTAGTGACGGTTGCGCCACTGACGTGAGGGCGGTCATATGCGCCCCCAAGGCGGCGCACGGCGGTTTCCACCTGCACATCGAGGGGCACGCAGTACGCAACTCCCGGGGCAATCCACGGCCCCTTTCCCTCCAAGACCTGCTCAAATGAAAGCCCCCCCCCCCCTTCCCAATGGTGCAAGCACGGCCCAAGTCCCAGAAAACAACGGTAACACGGGGTCACTGTGCTTAGACAACGCCGTGCCTGCGCGTGCACATGAGGGGCTGCGTGTTGCATGCGGCAACATCAGCGATGGCTCCCAATCACATCCAAACCTATCCCCGCCCGAAAATACAACAGCTGCGATGGGCAGAAGCCCTTCGTATGTCCCTGACCCAGCCCCCAGGGGTGCGGAGTTCAGGTACCAAAAATGGCCTGAAAAACGTTCCCCATTATGAATCTCATTTCCCCCCGCTGCAGAAACTTTTGGAGCGGAGGGGCAGAGGGGTCCGGGGAGGGGGGGGTCAAAGCCCTGCTGCGCCCCTCTCTGCATGTCATCCCACACACAATGGGCTCCCACTCTTGTGACCGTGTAGCCCAAGTGACAGCACCACTGGGTCGTTGTGCATAGCCAGACACTGACGATGGTCCAGTGGTTTTCTTAACCACAAGGGGCGGGTGGGGGTGATGTGAGAGACCCACCCACCCAGAGTTTTGGAAAAACCAGGGACCCGAAAATGTCCCACCCCCAGGCGGGGGGGGGGGTGTCGGACCCCACCCGCCCACCCACCCAAAAGCAGAAAAAGGCAAAGCTTTTCTTTCGGCGCCTTTGGCGCCAACCTACCCACGCCAAAACGTCCTACCCAAGGCGCAATCATCATTCACACTGCATCGGTTCTGGTGTCCGAAAGGATATGCTACGGACAATCGAGATGAACTACAACATATTCATCCGTCATTAACTGCATCCATATCTACAATCAAACTTCGCAAGCGCAACTGGAAAGGTAATATGTTGAATCAGCTGTTAGGGTGCCTGCATACTACTACCCAAAGAGGGAGGGGGGGTTTGGACACCCACCCACCCAGAATTTCTGAACGCTCCCCCCCAAGGGTAGGACACACACTAAGAAAAACCCTGCGATGGTCATCACACCCCAGGGCATCACTCCCCCAACAATCTGCAAGCAGCTCTGCTGCATGCGTCCGCGCTGACTCAAGCATGGCGCCGCAGGGACCCCCACAGCTGCTGTAGCGTCCGGTAAGGCGGCGAAGCCGTCCCCACCCATTTTTTTAATGTCCTGCAAGGCGGTGTGGCCGCCGGCACACATACCACCAGCACCTTTCGGCGCTGGGCCAGAGTTCTTGGTTAGTCCCTTGTACCGCCAAACTCCCCGTTTCATATGCACCCGGTGACTGCATGGCAAAGTCGGTTGGGACCCGCTCCCATGTCAAAGCATTTGCATCTCCAGCCTCTGCACAGAGCCCACACGCCTCCAGTGCAGGAATTCATTTGAAGGCCCCCCAAAACCGTTGAAAGGGGGGGGAGGGGGGTGAGACCTAATTAAAAAACAGACAAATGCAAACCAGAGGTAATGCACTCCACAGTCAGGCATAAGTGCATCTTTATTCTCTATGCCAAACCTGGTTAAACCTCAAGACACACACTGTGTCTGAAACAGAAAACAGAACATCATGTCTGAACCGTTGAAAGGGGGGGGGGCAAGCGACGACAGGTGACTGCATCCCCCCCCCCTTCCCTTCCCCTTCCCAGATGCATTGGAAGGGAGGGGACCCAGAGCAGGGTTTCAGGAGCGGTTCGGCAGGCGGTTGGAGAGGATTGGCACAGCGGTTCGGAGCGGTTACGACCAGTTACTACCGCCGTTGGCGGAAGCCAGTTTGGAAAAGGAAGAGAGCGGCTGCGTCGAACGCTCGGCCCGCGAGGGGAGGTTGGGGGTGGCCGGGGGGTAGTGCATCCCTGCCCTCCATCCCCTCCAACTTCCCTTCTCCCTTAGTCAGAGCGCTCAGATGTTACAGTGGAAGAACGTCACAACGAAACAAGGCAACAAATCGACAACATTTGTCATTTTTGAGTAAAAACCCCCGTGAGGGGGGGTGTCGGGGGGCATGATTCTTCGTTCTGGAGGGGAGGGGCAGCAGCTGGGGGCAGCCATGATTCTTCTTTCCGGATGGGGGGGGGGGGGGGCAACGACATTGGGGGGGGGGATGTCGATGGTTCGCGATTTGACATCGCGGGTTACTTTGGGCCGTGCCATGGGGACTGCGGCTCAATTCCGGATGGGCATCCGGTGTTCCGAAGTGACGGCACACAACACACCCTTGCAAGCAACGCGAATGGCAGCGCATTAAAGTACTCCAGGTGGACCCTTGCGGATGTGATGGCGTAGTCATGCAGGACTTCGCTGGTCACCTGAGGCAGCAGAGGTCGGTGAGGGGGTAGCGCCACACCGCTGCGGTTGTCAGTGTGATGCACAGAAGAGACGGAAAGGATGGCACAGATTGCATCCATCGGCACGGAAATGCGTCCCCTGCCTCCTATTTCCGCTATTTCTGGGACCAATTCCTTCGGTATCTTCTTGTCAGTTGGGGCACAATCGACAGCACTAGAGCGTCTTCAATACGATGGGCAGAGAACGCCGTGCCGGCACAAGGGGCGGAGGGTACACGCCCCCAACAGCCCACGACCCACCCACCTTCCCAGACCCAAGGCTGACACCAGGCATGCCCCCCAACTTCCCCGCGAGCGCTCGTGATTGTTCCAATCCTTCCCCGTTCCAATGGTCCACAATGGTCCCATTCTGCAATCCTCTGCTGCCCCGACAGTCAACCCGCTACCTGCTACAAACCCGCTACAAACTGCTACCAATCTGCTACAAAGCCACTACAAGAGCACTACAAACAAACCCGCCACAAACCTGCTTCCCACCTGCACGAACCTGCTACAGTCCACTATGGCCGTGTTGGGCCTGTAAACAACCCTTTGCTTACAAACCTCCTGAATTTCCTCTTTAGACATCTTTGTGTGCTCAGGACTGGAGCTGACCGTCACCTCGAGGCCACCACCACTGGTCAGCACTACCTCCACGAAGCAGTCCGATCGGATGTGGGGCCCACGGCGTCCGGCCTGCGCCCGCGCACCGCAGCCATTTGGCTGTGGGCCCGGATCAGAGGCCGGGCTGGCGCTGGTTCTTGGGTCCCACAGTGTTGCACACAGACCTGCCCAGCAGCAGCCGGGCTGGCAAAAACAGCCCTAGAAAAACATGCGGTGCATAGAATTGCTATGCTAACCCCCACCCGTCCAAGCTACAGCCAGGTCCGACAATAGTACTGCACATCCAACTCTTGCATCTTGGGCAGAGTGTATCTACACGCAGTAGTCAAAACTGCATCATTGAGGCACTTCGATGCACCCGGCTCGAATGCCACTTCAATTGCATCAACGTAAATGCCAACACAGTGAATGGGTGCCAAATAGGTGGAAGATTGTCAGAGCCAAATCACAGCAGAAACCAGCGTGACTGAGCAAAACAACCGGAAATCAAGTCATGACCAATTTGCATCACATGTGTCCGTACAACCTGGCTTGCGTTCAAAAAAGATACCTAAATTACAGAGGCGAAAGTACATGCTCAAATGATGGACCAAGCAAAAGGCGTGCATCGACCAATAAAAAGTGCATGTCCTACCTGTGCCAAGAATGTGCCCTGACCCCAGACGCATGCCATGGGGCCCAATCTCTCTGAACACTAGTGCACACAGGTGGAACGCGCACAAAAGCCTGACAGGCATTTAGCTGACAAGGGAGGCAGGCGTGCAACAACACCAGAAAAGACTGCTCACTGGACCATAAGCTGAAGTGAAACAGTGACACAGCGAGGGACACTATTGCCCGGACAACCTACCAAGGGCTTGCGTGCACTTCTGCGGGCAACCGGGCGCGGTCCTCCCGCCTGCATCCTCCTGTGAACTCGCCAACGCACTCCACTGGGCACTTTGGCCACATCTTTGCAGGCACTTTTGCGGACACCTGTGTGGGCGTTCTTGCCTGCACTATGCGGGAGTATCTGCACCGCGCGCGCACATTGTCAGGTATTTGAACAACTTCTCGAGGAAATGGTCTACCAGGGGAGGAGTTCCAGATGGTACGTGGCGGGTTCTGAAGTGTTACCATTTTCCCCTGTCGGGCTGTGGATGGTTGCTGATACGGAACAACCCCAGTACCCACACCGTACACGCACGGCGTCTGATACTCCCCCTACCTGCCCGGGGCTTTGTGGGCACTTTTGCGGGCTCCCGGGCGCGGTCCTCCCGGGCACTCGCCCAAGCACTTCACAACGCACTTTGGCGCACACCTTCGTGGGCACTTTTGCGGGCACCCAAAGCCGTTGAGGTGCAATCATCATTCACACTGCATCAGTTCTAGTGTTCAAAGGGATAAGTTGAGAGCAATCCAGATGAGATACCACGTATCCATGTGTCACAAGCATACATATCTACAATCAATCAACCTCGAAAGTGCTACTGGAAAGATGATGATATGTCACGGCATTCAGAGGTGCCTGCATACGACTCACAATTTGTCTTACCAACCATAGGCACCGTGTTCAAGCACTCCTTCGGCTCTCAGTCTCTGTGGTTGTCCTCACATGCGTGTGGGGCTATGGCTGAAAAGGAATCATGTGAAGGGTTGTGTCAATTTAAAGTCGAAATCGTGTTCGTTTTCTGGGCATCGAGACTTCCATGCTGGCAAAGGAGTCCCACGAGGCCCCCATAGAGACGGCGCTTTGGTCCGAGTCACTAGCAAAAAACCTAGTGTCGGTATCGGAATTGAACTCAAAAATGTAGTCCCCGCGAATGGGGGAGGCAAAACCAAGAAGGATAGCAAATGTAGGTCCAAGGAGGCGAGCACACGTGCCGTTGGGCTGTTAGCCAAGTTGATGAAACCCGGACAACTACTCCAACAGGCAAACAAGCACCAACTCCTCAGCCAAAATCAATTGAACATGGTAGGGTCTGAAATAGGGTGCATGCACTGCATTCATTCCATTCAATGTCTACACACATGCTTTAGTGTACACACACATGTGGAAATTTTCTGTGTATGATGCTTCACCTATTTCTCCCCATCCCTTTCGTGGTGTTGCCAAAAACTGTTAGTACCATTTTCTGATAGGAGCAGACTATGCACGGCACAAGCACTTGGCCAGTGTTTTAGACCCGTGGAATTTCATGGGTGTGATAGAAACATGGTTTGGAGCAACGGTGTCAAAATTGGGTAGTTCATGTCCCTCATCCGAGGACTCAGAATTGGAATCAGAAATCGCAATGGGGTTTGGATCACGGGGGGGGGGGGTGCTCCCTTTTCGGGGTCAGAGATCGTCTGATATTGCGAGCTGCAAGGGCAATAGATTGTCTAAGCAAAGGGCTGCTCAGCCACCCTTTTTCGGCCAAAGAATCGGCTTCTTCATTGCCTTGAATTCCTACGTGCGACGACACCTTACTGTGATCCATTCAATCCCCCTACCAGGGGAGTTCGGCACGCCAGGCACATGGTCTCAGATGATACATTACCGTCCCCCGGTACCTGCCCGCCATCCTTACATAGAGGGGGCATAAGGCTGTGGGTTAGCTCGGTGATGTGGCATGCGCACTCCCCACGGGCCACTCCTGCCTGATGACTAGAAAGGGGGTTTGCGCGTCGTAAACCGAAGCCATGTGGAAAGATCGAAAGGCGCCACAGGCACCTCCGCATTATCCGTCCAATATGGTCCGCTCCGCTGACATGTCATAGCCTACCTGAGCAGGTAATGGTGCCGGTGCACGCCAACCAACCCTGTAGTGGCGCCGAAGGCACCTCCGTAGTTCCGCCATCCTATCCTGTTCACTGTTTCATTGGACCACTGAGCGCTCCACACTTACCACGGTCATATGTCTCATCCACCATTCATGCAACGTGAGGCTCCTCAGCTCGATCACAGTCCCTCCCACCCCACTTTCATGTCACAGCCTGCCCTTACCCCTGTCTTGGACTCAATGCAGCCATTTCCGAATATCCCCTCCTAGTCATTGAAGTAAAGGAACCACTTCTACCCCCGCACCCCTCTTGTGGACAAATGCAACCATTTATGGACCCCTTTTCTCTATCCTTAGTGGCAACGCAGGAAGTGGAAATATGTGTCAACCAAGTAAATGTTGCGTTTCAAATCCAAACTTGTTCCATTAATTCGAGCATATTTCAAAATTTCTCAATATCCGGAAACTCACTCTGAAAACGTTACATTCCGAGAGAAAAACTTCCAGAGCTCTGCACTGTGGCCCCCTCGCGAGTCTCATTGCTGCAGTTTTCCCTTACCAGGCAGGTGATCCAATTGCGATTGCTCGAAGTTTGCGGCTGCGTGAACTTTGCTTGCAGATACCTTTTAAAAATAAGTAGTACGTAAAGAGCTTCGGAAGATATGCTGTTTTGACTTCATTATCCGTTTATCCGTGGAGAAAAACTTGAACAGAAATGGCCTCAAAAACGGCGCTCTAGTCCAGACCCCCATGCTCTAAGGTAGTTCCGATTCACACTTCCTACAAATCACAAGCAACTTGGTAACTGTCTTTTCTGTGGCCATAGCAACACAATCCGCAAAATCAATGAATGTTCCTCTCCCTCTCACTCAATTCACGGCACTCTTTCCAAGCAAAACCTTTTCTACGAACAACACACCAACCAGCAGTGGTCTTGAGAGTGGGCTTATCACCACCTGCAGGCAATTGGGGCACAACAAATTGGAACTCTAAATTGTGGTAAGGACCAAATCGGAAATGCACAAGGAAGCATCTACCAAAACTCCTCGCAATGCCTTGGGACACGGGACACGGCACTTGAATAAACTGCTTATGTTCAGCCCACTGCACATTCACGATTCGAAGTTAATAACAAAGGCAACCATCACAAACCAAGTCCATAAATTCGTCGTTTATGCTGAAATTACAACTTAACCTTGGTAGTAGATTAATACACATGGTAAGCACAGCTACAGCCAGAAAAGCAACTAAACCAAGTGCAAACCACAGCCAAAGGCGCGCAAGATGAAAACAAGCTGTGTGATAAAAAATGGATTCAACCAGCGTTATAAATCCCTTACCATGCATGTCACATCAAAATTTCAAGGCAAAAATGCTGCGAGTGTACGCCCATTTGGTGAAAAGGCACGGAAATGCATGTAAATGGCTAAAACGATCACTTTGAAGTGACCCGCGGGATTTCACAACGTCTCCGCTACCCTGAGTGGAGGAGGATCGGGGGGAGTCGCACCAATGCATCTCCCACCACGGTGTGCAACCTTTGGGATTTTTGCATTTAGGGAAAATATTAAAAGGATACTTCCATTTTTCCCAATTTCCCATCCCAAACCGCCCAAAAATCCTAATTTTAGCCTTCTTTTTTCATCCCGCAATCTTCCATTTATAGCCTTTTATAAGCCGCAAATCCTCCTTTTATAGCCCTTGGGACATGTCGCAAATCCCCCTTTTATAACCCTTTGTCGCCCATTTTTCTCCCCTAGGCAATTTCTTCCCTAGGTAGTGAAGGTACTCCCTCTGTGGGCCACTGGATCCATGGACATAAAGTCGAATGGGGTTTCTGCACGATATTTGCTTTTATGTGGCGAATTTCTTTGAGGATCGATCGATTCCAGATTTCTAGCAACTCAAGGCCATTTTGGTCTACTGTGGTAACCACAGTATTTTCCATTTTACAGGGTTGTCGAATCTCGAATATTTTTTGCCGATTGTATCAATTAGATGAATGTTAGTTGTTTGAGAGTGTTTCTGGCACCATTCATCTTGTTTCGCAATGACTGATTGCTCATATGCCACCTCTCGGAAAAATTGTTGATTTTTGTTATATGAACGTGAAGGCTAAGTAAGATGTCAGTGCGGGCACGGGAGATGCTAGGGCAACACACTGCAATTGTAACAGTGGGCCCAATAGTCCACTTTCACCCACAAAATTACCATGTCCTCATGATGAGCTTGTTGAGACATTTGTCTGCCTCAATGGCAAGGGCCCAACCGGAAGCACGTCAACCATCAGAAAACACATGGCAAGTCAACCATCAGAAAACATATAGCAAGCTGTGAACAACATCACATGAATGTAGGCAACTGTAGTAATTACCGTAGGCAATTTGTGCTTTGTCGTGCTTCGGCCATTGATTGGTTTTTCTGTTTTTCATTTCTTTCAGTAACTCGTGGGTGGGTGTATTTGCATGCCGGTTGCGTTACGTGGCCAAAGCTACGAAAGCCATTGCATACACTCAGATTGTTCTTATGTCCATCGTCCATGTGTGTGTGTGTGTGTGTGTGTATTGTCTACTTTAACCACCATGTGCTGCGCCGCAAGGAACTAGAGAGGACAAACACGTAGGCTGACAAACCCTCTTTAGTGGCAAGGCATGAGAAGACAGGCCATAAACAATCTGTAGGATGGTGTTTTTCAAGTTGCAAGGTAGGCGTAATGTACTTCAACTTGCATATCTCCTACTGGTCGCTACAATATTGTGTATGTCCTGTTTGTCATAAACCTAGTGAGCGAGGTTGGGTATCAGCAGTGAACCACATTTGGCATTTGGTGGAATGGGCTCCGCGTCGGACACCACTGCCCCCTCCACTGTTCTGTTCCTGCCGCCGTCCGTACTCACTACAAACGCTGTCCTCCGCCCCACCGGTCCTGCAGTGGCTGCACTTGGGATTTGGGGTCGTCAAGAAAAGCCACCCTTACCGTCCCCCTTCGTGGGACCGACACGGTGCCCGAGAAGTCGTGTAACTTGGGCTTTGGGTGTATGGCCAAAATCACCAAAGGGTGTAAATTCATACATTCACCTTTTTCTGATGTTGCCACGTGTAGGACTAGCCCAGAATCTTGAATGGTCATCAAGTGCCAAGCACCCACTCACTTTGTGCTCACCGTCGTATCACTAAGTGAAGTACCAGTCTCTCTCTCCAACTTTCTGTTTGATCTTCTTGAAGTGCTGCCAGGCAAAATTGCACAATTTTTTCGATGGATCACAGATTTACACATCTGTGCCAAAGATTGATTCAACCGCCTTTTACTTACATGGCCCAAAGTAGAGTCGTCCTGATGCATCTCAGGTGCACATATATTTTATACGTTGTGGGAGGTATAAGTTGTGCATTCCTCATCAAAGCTACAATCCGCTAACACAGTGGGTGCTGTGTGAAGATTGCACATAGCACATGCAGTGTGAGGAGGGGGGAGGGCATGTTATTCATGTTTTGAAGGTGACAATGTGAACCAACTAAACAATAACATACTGACAAACGCAATAGTTTCTCCACCCAGGTACTTGTTTAACTGGACCGTAGGGTCCAATGGACCGTTGCAACAGGAGACGGCATCAGGTAAAAGAAAGGGGGGGGGGCACGTGCCAAAGTAACATGTGACACAATGATTTTGCATAGAACCGCCATTACAATTCCCTCTCGTTTTTGGGCATTGCCTAGGAATACAAAATTTTGGGACAAAAAAACGCACGGTTCAAGAACAACACATACCTCCAGGGGTGGGCCCCCATGTAAACAAAAATGCACAACAAAGGTTTGTACGTCATGGCCGATGCATTTCAGCTTTTGGAGGTAGCACTGCATGTGCACAATCCTACATGAAGGGTGTCCCGCATTGCATGAGGTTTGTGATGCAAATTGCATCATGCAGCACATCACCCCAAAAAACACTGCGCGTGTGTTTCCTTTGCACACAAAAATTCCAAGGTCATCAGTGTCACGCTCAAAACAGCACATCACATTCCCAAGGGTTGTGAAAGTATTGTTTTAACAAGGGAGCCGCACCAAGCACAGTCATCAACCCCGCATCGAAAAGTCCGATCTGCCAACGGCCAGGTCTACAAGAAAGCAAGCATTCCGTAGCACAAGGAGGACTCCCTCCGGCAATCTATCTTCCGCACATCCTCGTCCGGTGTTCCGTAAAGAGCACATGCAAAGGACTGGAAACGGTGAGGAGAGCAGTGTCGGCAGTCCATCACCAGCCTGCAAGCGGACCTAACACTCCTGCAACCACTGAACGGCACACCAAAAATACGCATGCAGCTGGGGATAAAGCACAAAAATTCAAAACAGCACACCAAGCATGAATCCGATACCCAAACAGGTGGGCGGCAAAAGCGAGAAAGATGCTCCAATGTCTCACGCCGACCTTGGCCAAAAATGCATCCCTCTACCCGCCCTTCCATAGCCCTGAGACCTGGGAGTCAATGACACCACCACCACCACCACTATGTACAGCAGGGTATTCCGCCCCAGAGGCCAGAGCCCCACCACGAAGACACCACAGGTACCGAGGACAAAGAAAAAGAACCCCCCCCCTGCCCACGCACGCCATGTCACCAAATGACCACCCAGCGAATGCATGGGGAGCCGAACTGGGGCTCAGCCCCAGAGGTGAAATAACGATGTTACAGGTTGCTACACTTGTGTAGTTTTGAACCATGAAAGCCCATCCCATCCTCCACAACAGGCGTGTTCTGCATGGACACTGGGGCAAGTACCGAGGCACACGCTTGAAGTCCAACTACATTGCGTTTTGTGCCGTGCCTTGCATAGTGGTACGTGAAGAGTAGTTCAGCTTCAACCTAAGTAAGACGAGCGAGGGATAGGTTGTATGGCTAGGTCCTTTGGAGGTTTCGTGACGCCGTGGATTCCGCGGATCCTGGCCTACTAACCCCCCCTCCCCCCCCCCCCCCCCTGAACCTGCGGATTCCGCGGATTTTGCGGATTTTGTGGATTTTGCGGGTGCAGGTGCATGATGAGGAAATTGTACCAATACCTACATCAGCCACATCATCATCATCATCATGTGATCTTGAGAGCAAAGGCAAAGAGGCAGAATCCAAGGCCCAACACAATATGCAATGGTGTGGGTAGAATTAAAAGAGAAACAATCCAAAAAAAATTGACAAGAGAAAGCTCTTCGGTAATAGCAGATGGTATGGAGGGCGGGCCTTGACCAACTCAAGCCCTCTGCCCCCCCTCCCCCCCCCCCGTGACGCGTCCGTGAAACCTCCTTTGCAATGGGATATTCTGTTAACCTAAAACCACCTAAAACCTCCTAAAATGACCGAAACCCTACATCGTGGTGCCGAAGGCGCCGAAAGAAAATTTTTATCACCATTTGGTGCGCCGAAAGAAAAAATTTATCACCATTGGGTGCAACATTTGGAGATTTAGGCATGTCGCCCTTCATTTTTAGTCCCATCGGTTCCCTTTCCTACTCCCACGTGCGTCGTCCTTTCACGTGAGTGTTTCTCCCACACCTCTTTCACGTGAGGCTTTTTGGAACCCCATATCCTTTATGTGAGTGCTAACCATACCGTAGCGATGGGAAGATGCGCTTGTGCGTCAACCCACCTGCCACTCCATTCCTACACTGCATTTGGCCTTGAGACCTTGTCGAATGCCGTGTGATCGCCGTTGAAATTCAAACCCATTGCACCGTCACGTACGGCCTTCCCCGTTTGCATCTACTTGGGAACTAGTTGAAAAGCTGTTGCAGCTAAGGGAGTCCATATTGTGAAGATAGGAGTTGTGTGGGTCAAAAACGCGGACCAACCCGTGCGATACCCACGTCCGCATCAATGCAGTAAACGCGTGCACACCACCATTGAGGCCGTGTTGGCCCACAAGGACGGACGGGGAGACGGGACATATTGGGCTCGGTTCGTTTATCGCGTTCCCAACGCGAGGAGAACACACTTGTATGGAGCTTACCCAGCCACGGAGGGGGGGGGGGGGGGGGGGGGGCATGCAATGGTTCGTGTAGGAGGGGGTCCGGCACTTGTGTCACCTGTGTCGCCTGTGCCGGCCGTGCCACCATGACACGGAGGGGGGGGGGGGGGGCATCGGAAAGTGTGCCGCGACACGTGTCGTGACATGGGTAAGCTCCTATGTTCGTAACTTAGCTCGTAATTGAGTGCGTGCATCGATAAATAGAGCTCATTTTCGATGCCACGTAAGCGACGGCAATTCATATTTGGTTTGCCGTGGAGGGGGAAAATCATGTCAAAGTCAGATTTTTCGAAAATTGTGGACCTTGTTTCGGCCTCCTTCCGTGGTCACTCGCCAAATTGGATTATGGTGGCCCACATTTGCAAGCTATTTTGGAACAACACATGAAGTCCGAGTGCTTGCACACATAGAATTCCAACACTCCTCTTGCAAGATGTAGGGCGTTCGCCCCGGGAATCGGTGCCGCGCAAGGCAACATCGTTTGTCTTGTTGTTTCACGATCGCCCATCGTTGTCGTGAGGAGTTTAAAGGTGCAGTTGAAGGCTCAGAACGTGTCTTTCGCCAATCCAAGCCTTGAAGACAACACTTCACCACGCGACACACATTGGGATCGGTGCACCAAATTCCGTTACAGATCAAGATGTCAGTGAGTTATAACATTTATCCTCCGGGAGTCATTCCAACTCATCTCGCGTATCACGCCGGTGGGTACCAACCACATATCGGTGCGTATCCACCAGCCAGCGGTGGGTATCAACTGCACACCCACACCCAAACCGCGCAGGTATGCGTTGCCTTCCTTAACACTTCAGCAATTAAGCATCCCCCCGAAAAGATACGTGGACAAGCATGTGCTATTTGCAATCCACACCGACCGGAGATCGGTTTGCATGCGCACACGTGTCATGTGTCATCGACAAGTTAACCGGCCGTGCCTGGCCGTGTGTTCGACCAAACACCGGCAAATTATCTCAAACCCTTGACCCTTCGTTTTCGCATCTTACCCGATACATGCGCTATTTCTTTTGTTGATGCACTCGTAGCCCTTGCACAAAGGAGCGGGCGCGATTTCCGCAAGGAAAATGTGGCGGGGAACTTCGTCGTTAATTTTCCGAAATATGCGGGAAAATTTTCATGCTTGGGGGGAATGGGGAGCAAATTTTCTCCCTAGATCTTGTGCCCGCAACCCGTTGATAGGTGGTCGCAAGGGGTACGGGGACGGACAAGTTTGTTGCCCATGTTTAGCCAGTCCCTCATGTTTATCTCTAAGCTGGGCCCTCATGTCTATCTCTTAGGGGCAATCTAGTGGCCTTACAAGCTACGGAAACCACCAAGAGCCGCTGCGCCCACCGTCACCAATGCCGCAGCTGCTGCGCCCACCATCACCCATGCCTCAATTGCGCTCACCATCGCCAATGTTGCGACGGCGCTCAGCATCGCAACCGATACAAGCCCGTCAACCGTCCGTTTCTCATCGTGCCCCTAGAGCCTCACCCAAGGGATCGACCAACAAGGTCCGCGAAATGCAATTGCACGCTTGCTCTTACGGGCCTCCGATTTGCTCCACCCCTTTCGCCGCAAGTTACTTATTTGGTGACCCCACCGTTGACTCCCTCCATTGTAATGCAGTTGTTTGTGTAAGACACGATCCCACGTCCACGCCCCCCCCCCCCCCCTACGCCATGTGGCACACTAGGTGCGGCATGCCACACGTACCGGCCACATCCACGTGCTCAGCAATGCACTTGCACGATTTTTTTGGACCACTTCCTTAAGATGTGGTTCCGTGATGAACGAATGTTCCAAAAGAATGATGAAAACCTACGCTTGTCGGAAATTGGGGCATCATTGCACACCTGTCGTGCAATGTGGTGCGGAGTGTGGTGAGTTGTGCCGTGCTATGTGTGCATCATTATCTCATTGCTCCTGTCTCATCGCTTGCAAGGTAAAATGTAGGCGAAAAATCGCAACTGCTCCCCAAATTGTTCGCAGATTTACTGCCTTGTTAAACTGTCGAGCCTCTGCTTGTGTCATTACTCTGCATTGCGTTGAACATGCACATTATCACATGATCGCATGCACATGCACATGCGCATGCTGAGGCACATACATGTGCACGTGCATATGATGTAAGACCCGTTTGTGTGCCGCTACATACCCTTTCTCACAAGGAAAAGCAGGCCCTAGCGGTACCCTGCGCAAGGATGGTCCTCCCATCCCTATCCTCCGGATCCTCTTCTTTTCTCAGGATTTGGAGCAAGCCATTGCCACAATGCGGCAGGATATTGCTAGCCTAGGGGCGCAGCACAAAGAGCAACAGCAGCAGCAGACGCAACAACAGAACATGTACTCAACAGTGCAGCGGGAGTGTGCAACTCTACACACTGCAATTCAGGTGCTGCTACTGCACCATCCCGAAACCCAACCACACCGGTCATCACTATGAGCTAGAACCTCACTGTCCACTGGAGCCCCCCGCCCCCTTCGGACCTTGTGAAGCACGCCGGCGCCGGCGTGCGAGGGACGCCAAGGGGCAAAAGCAGCGCTTGTGAGCAGAGGAAAAACTGTCCCACTCTCACGTACGCAAACGTTTCCCCATCGGCTTCAACAAGCAATGCAAACAATTTATTCCTAAAAACTCCGACCAACACGCTTACTCAGCGTTTATGGCAACCCTCCCCGGACCCTGGACCCCGAACCACTGCCGGGGGGATTGGCAGGACAGGTACAGGGGACGGGCATGGAAAAACAAGCCCGATGTAGTGCCATGCACAAAGTATGGGGGAGTAAAGTTTGGTGAGGGGGTAGGCTTGAGATGGTGATGGCAGCACGCGCATGCGTGTTATTTCGCGTTAAGGAGGTGGTGCAAAGCCAGTGCAACTGAAGGTCCTGCAGGTGAAGCAAGGGCCTCGAAGTGTGAGAACGCCCGTATGGTTGGTTGATAATGCGGCTCCGGCAGCTGCAACCCCCTTGGGGGTATGGCACCGGGATAGCTGACGAGCCGGAACGGCTGGCTGGCACGTGGGATCCGGAGGTAGCAGGCGGATACGATCCTCATATCTGGTCCAAATAGCCATTTTTGCATGCACTTATCCCTCATTTCAGATTGGGGATTCAAACGCCAGCCTCTCCTGCACATCCCAGCCTGAGCACACATAATACACACCTCGATCCCCACGACTGCACAGCACCCACCAGCGCACACAGTTTACAGTGTTGCTTATAGTGCTGCTGATGTCAGTTCCGCCCCTACCGCTTCTGTCTGCCCTGTAGTGCCCTCCAACCGGATTACAACCGCCAGCATGGCCACTGAAACCGCTTTCCAGCCGGCAGTAACCGCCGTTGCAGCCGCTCTTGAACGTCCCCTTCCCCTCCCCCTCCCTCCTGTCCAGGTTGTGGCCTTTTCGTCGAAAGACAGCGTGCAAGAACGGCCGCACGGGTTAGGGGGAAAGGGGGCGGGGGCGTGTGTGTGCGTACCCTGCACTGCACTGCGCGGTATCTGCGTTGTGTGTGTATCCCCTCGGTCACGGCGTGGTTTCTTGTTTCTGGGGTGGTGTGGGGCAGGGAGGCTGGGCGTGGCAGGGTCTGACCCCATCCCCATGCGGGACTGAACGGGTATTGGCACCCCCTGTTTGTGCAGTCCTGTGGTTCAGCCATGCTGCCACAGGCTCAGTGGGAGGCTTCATCCTGGGCGAGACTGTCTGGCCGTGTGTTTGCGTGCCTGCTCTCCTTCCTCTGCACTACAGAGAGGCGCGTACTTTTTGTTTGCAGTGGCCTGACGAGGTCGCTGCACACTCGGGCTGCGTTTTGTCCTGGCCTGTTGGTCACATGCATCGCATGTGTGTGCCATGTACGTGCCTGCGTGCCTGGCATGCCCCAAAACCGCACCCCCCTCTCCCAGGATTTGGCAAAGCTCTACCGCGAGCAACGTTCGGAGTTGTGGGTATGTTCGCACGTCAGCATGTTCCTTGGGGATGAGCCGGGTCTCGGGGTTCCTTTCCCGGCGTACGCCCTGCCCTAAAACGGCACCGAAAGTGCCGTTTCCAAGGAGGTCTACAAGTAGGGGAGGGGGGTCCAATAGATCCTCTCCTGAACTGCCCTTACGTGCTAGTCCCAGCACAGTGTCCTCATGGTCTACCCAGGGTACACCACCCTTGGTCTGCTATGGCAATTTTCTCCCGGTTCCGGGCTGGGTCGGTTTTACCTGGCCCACACAGGTCCTATGTACACCCCGTCTTTGTATGTTTTATACGCTAACTTTACACATGCCTGTACCCACTAAGCCTGTACGCCCCAGGAGCAACACCACACGGCAGGGGACAGCGCAAGCAACTGCAGTCTCACTGTTGTCCTCTGACGCATGCACGTCCCTCATCCGATAGAGCAACGGCCTAGAAAAGCCGGTCAGAATGCTACACAGGGCGTTTGTCATGCTGAGTGTTTTGCATCCACCGATAGCTCAACAGGCGACAGCTGACCTGGTACAATGGAGAGGGAGGGAGGATCTTTGTCCCTTACCCCAGCCATTGAATTTTCGGACATCGGGCAACAATACACTCGAACTGTCGCTCTGAACTGGAAACTGGAAGCAATGAAGACCATGGTGGCAGGCGTGGTGGGAGCCTGACCCTTTGTACCCTCCTCCCCCTTGCTTCAGGGAGGGTGCCGACTGGTGCTCCACCTTTTTGACAAGATGTGGTGCAGGGAATCGATGGGGCGGCCTGAAAATTGCTCCCGAAGGGGGGGTTGGGGGGGCACGAGGCTGGATGGGGAGCCTCCCACAAAATTTTGTGTATTTACAAATAGGCCTCAAATTTTTGCTGTCAATTAGTAATTAGAGGGGGGAGGAGGAGTGTGAGGAGGGGCATTGCACAAGGGCTGTGTGTATGCGCGCGTGTATGTGCGTGGTTTGGTGGTTGCACCCAACACTGGTAGGCTAAACACGGGCTCCAATTTGGATGAATTAGCTCTGTGGGGAGTTGGGTAGCGATGTCTCACCTGCACTGCACTATCTTAGGAGCAGATTTGCATACCTCTTCAACTCTTCCGACAGAACCGAAGACGTCTAGGACTGCTTTGCAGCTCCTGAGGAGCTCTCTCCAACCAGATCTTGTTTTTGCTGTTCAATGTGTGTGTGTGTGTGCGTGTGTGTGTGTGTGCGTGCGCGTGGGGTAATCCACATGGGCAGTGGATGGGGGCGGGGGTGCCCTCCCCTCTGCCCGGACATGCAATGGGGGCATCGGTTGCCGTGTCCGGCCACGAACACAGTCTGGCGTATCGCTTTCCGCGATACGCCTGTGCCGAGTGCGTGGGAACGCGGGCAGTGCCGGGCCATGGCACGTGGCGATTCCCTCGTTTGGGGGTTGTGCCCAGCGGGGGAGGCAGAAGGGGCAACAAAAAGTGGTCAAGCCCTGGGCGCCCCGTTGTGCTCCCACCCACGCACCCACCCTCACACGCACGCATGCATGCACGTAACGCAACGCACAAACACGTGCGTGACTGACAAGACAAAAATTTTCTCTCGACCCAAGATTATGCTCCAAAAACTTCACGCGATGCGTGCAGGCTTCGGGAGGCCCTCCCTGCACAGCCGCATGCTGGTGCCGTGCATCCGGGCCCTGGATTCGCGTAGTGTCGTGGTCCGCGAGAACGCCCAAGCTGCGCGGGCCTCAGAGGGGTGGACGCGGCTGGACAGCCTAGATCACGGCCTCTCGGAGCAGGACCCGGCGCACAGTGTTCGGTGCCTTTCACCGAGGACGTCCTGCGGACCTTGAGTACTCAAACTATACATCATGTTGCATATCCGAAGAGCACTCATCAATCAATCCTCGATAGATTATAGGCTATAACCAAGCACCAAGGGATTAACGACATCCCGGCTTGATTCGATTGGCTCCCCCTCCCTTCATGGCATCCACTCGGTCCGAGGTTCCGAGCAAAGAGAACGAAAAACTATAAGAAAAGTTGTCAATTTCGCATCCGTGTAGGCGGGCTCAAAGCACAAGTGTCAAAGTAGGCATTTTACGACGCGTCGGGCCCCGACACCTCCCGACGCGTCGTACATCCCCGACGCGTCGGGCCCCGACACCTTGTACGACACTGTACGACGCGTCGTACATCCCCGATGCGTCGGGCCCCGACACCTTGTACGACACTGTACGACGCGTCGTACAATGTCGTACGACGCTTGTACGACACTGTACGACACTGTACGACACTGTACGACGCGTCGTACAGAGTCGTACCTGCTAATTGTAGACACTATCGGCATGTTGTACACGCGAATTGCCAATATTTGCGAAGGGGGCCAAAGGCCCCCTTCCCCCAATGACGGTCCGCTAACATCGTTTACCCGCACATAGGAGGATGGCGGTCGGGGGTCTGTAGACACTGTGCACCACAAGTAGACGCGGCCTGCTAATTGCAGACACCGTCGGCATGTTGTAGACGCGAAGTGCCAATATTTGGGAAGGGGGCCGAAGGCCCCCTTCTCCCAATGACGGTCCGCTAACATCGTTTACTCGCACACAGGGGGATGGCGGTCTGGGGTCTGTAGACACTGTGCACCACAAGTAGACACGGCCTGCTAATTGTAGACACTGTCGGCATGTTGTAGACGCGAAGTGCCAATATTCCCAATGACCCCAATGACGGTCCGCTAACATCGTTTACCCGCACATAGGAGGATGGCGGTCGGGGGTCTGTAGACACTGTGCACCACAAGTAGACACGGTCTGCTAATTGTAGACACTGTCGGCATGTTGTAGACGCGAAGTGCCAATATGTGAGTTTTACCCTTTTGGCCTGTTTTGACCAAAATAGAATACCATTTGGACCCATTTTGACCCGTTCTAACCAATATGTTTTTTTTCCATTTACATGTGTGTGTTTGTCTACATATGTACATGTCTGTGTGTGTCGTATGGTGTCGTACCGTGTCGTACCGTGTCGTACCCGTGTCGTACCGTGTCGTACCGTGTCGTACGGTGTCGTATGGTGTTGCACGACACCTTGTACGACACTGTACAACGCGTCGTACATCCCCGACGCGTCGGGCCCTGACGCCTTGTACGACACTGTACGACGCGTCGTACGCTCCCGATGCGTCGGGCCCCGACGCCTTGTACGACACCCCGACGCGTCGTACAGTGCATTTCTGACAGCACTCGCTCAAAGCCCACAAAGCAACCAATTCACTCAATTTCAAATGGGGAACCTCCAAGTGCCCACTCTGGCCCCTCTTAACGGCCTCAGGCGTTGAGCGACTCTGTGTTGTTTAGGACGCGCTCGCAGGACTCGATGCAGAAGAGGAAGTCGTGTCGAAGTATCTCGACTGGCTCATTGAGGTATGACCGCGCGGTCACCATCGCCTTTGCAACCTGCCCGGCCATCACCAGGACCTCCGCCGCTGTGCCCGGCCTCGGGCGGCCTTTCGGGGCCCGGTTCTGTTCCTCCTTTTTCGTTTCGCTTAAGATCGCCCCCTGAAAGACCGCTTTATGCCCTTCCAAACGCCGTCGGTTCCCCTCAACCGCCGTCGGAGTCTCCTGCGGCTGTCGATTACCTTACAACCGCCAGTGTAACGGATACCGAAGTCTGTTTTTTTTTTTGGCCGTCAAAAAAGGCGCTGGCCCAGCCCCGTTCCCCCGGTAGCGTGGCTCGGCGATGGCACCGATTGATGCAGAGCACATGGCAATCCGAGAGCGGTTCCGGAACAGCGTCTGGGGAGGCAGCAAAGCGGTAGGCGGCGCGGGTTGAGGTGTGGGTGGGCTGTGGCGGGGGGCGGGGGGGTGGGTGCCCCTTGCTGTCAGTTGATCGGCTTT
The DNA here is from genome assembly GCA_964036045.1 of Eutreptiella sp. 'Long Island Sound 2002'. Classification (NCBI taxonomy): domain Eukaryota; phylum Euglenozoa; class Euglenophyceae; order Eutreptiales; family Eutreptiaceae; genus Eutreptiella; species Eutreptiella sp. 'Long Island Sound 2002'. Next base: position 174,503,686 of record OZ038381.1, read on the forward strand.
TGCAGGGAGAAGGGAGGTGGAGGCGTGTATGGAGAGCATTTCACAAGGGCCGTGTATGGGTGGGTGGTAATCCACAGGAGGAGTGTGTGTGGGGGCGGGGGGGGAGCTCCTACTGCCCATACGGACGGACCCCCCCCCCCCGCCTCCCCGCGTGCAGTACCCTTGTGGATTGCCCAGTCAGGCGCCCATATCACATTCGCTCACACGTGTCGCACTCACCACCCCCACCTCAAGGGCGCCCAAGTCGAGCGCCAGCACCCCCCCCCGCCCCTCCCCTTTGTCCTACTTATTGACCCCAGGCCTCTACCTGCACTCGGAGCCATTCCCACCCTTTCGGGGACCGGATAGGCACCAGCACTTTTCTCAGGTTCGTGCCCGTTCCCGGGCGAGACCTTTGCTGAGGGGTGTATGTGGGGGGGGGGGGTCAGAGCTGGTTCCTAGTGAGCAACACTCCGCGTTGGCACATGCATCGACGCTTGTGGTCATTCTTGGCCTCCTTCTTTTTTGCCAGCAAGAAGTCACGGAACGGACCGAGGAACTGCATCAAGTGCATCAGAAAGAGATCGAAGCCTTGAAGAGAGAGCTCAGCGAGGTCAAGCGCCAGGCGTCGCCGAGAATAGTGGTGGCGTCGAAGCAAATGGACCACAGGATGCAGAACCAAGGGAGGCGACCATCCGCTGATGCTGAGGATATCTGTAACGGCAGGTGTGATTTCTGGTGTTGAACTGAGAGCGTTCTACGCCGCTGAATGTGGTTATAGTTTTTTGTTGTTGCCGCTGTTGTTTGTTATGGCGGGTGGATTTTGTTGCTGCTGCTGCCGAGGAGGACAACAGTCATTGGGGTCTGAGACAGGCCATTGCTTCGTGACCCTGCAGCAGAAGAGGGAGTGGGAGGGTTTGCTATATACAGAGGGATTGGGCCGCCAGCTGACTGGAGCTGGCAACCGCCCGGATGCTACCTAACCCTTGCCGTCTCAGGAGTGCCCAAAGCGGGGACGACTCAAAGCTCATACATGGCCCATTCCACATTGGGGACGGGCAACAAGTGCACCATTTGGGGGAGAAGAGGCCCAAAAAGGTAAAAATAGTAGCAAAAATAGGGGAAAGGGGGTGTATAGGGGTATACGTTACATAAAAAAACGCATGTGTGTATGTACCACTATATTGCCTCTGTTCCAGGATAAATACCCAAATTGCGTGCCGCAGGATAAGCACCCCACCTAGGCTGAGGGTCCACAGTCACACGTCCGTTTCATGCAGTGGGGCTCCAAAACTCACCCAACAAATGCCCTGTGTGGACTGTCCCAAACGTGTTCAGGAGTGACAGGGGGCTGCTGCTGCTCACTGTTGTGTGTGTAGGGGAAGGGGGGGTGCTGCTTGCTTGCGCAGGCACTATCAAAGCAGCGGCAGCAAGCAGCAGGGAGGCAGTGCCTGCCGATGCTGCTGGTGCTGATCCTGGTGGCTGCTGCTAGCGGTGACTGCATGCCTCCTGCCTCCCTCCGCCTGCTACCTGCTGTCTTGCTGCGTACTGCCCGCCTGCCTACTGCCTGCGTATCCTCGGCTGTCTGCGTTCCATCTGCTGTCTGTCTGCTGCCATGCCTGGTGCCGGCACTCTGCTACTGCCCCACTACTGCCGCTGCTCCGCTGCGGGGCAAAAGGCGCAGTTGCAGGTGCTGGTGCTGGTGTACTACACGGGGCCTTCATGGAACCTCCCCTTTTGCGGGGTAGATGGGTGATTGGTGGGTAGGTCAGCCAGGACCTGACCCCAAGGGGGGGGGCGCAACCCCCCCTTTTGCAGTGTGCATCCCCTCAATACCCGGGGTGCTAGGGGCTGCGTAAGCTTTCACAGCGGGCTCAATCATAGAGTGTTCTTGGGATACGTTGCCTTGGTGCTCAGAAAACTAAGCACCGTTGGCTGCTGGGTGTAAGTACAACGAGTATGTGACAATTGGAAATGGATTGGATATGATTCCTTGTTACCTGAATGCCTGCACCTGTTTGGGACTTGGTTTTCTCCGCGTCTCCTACTGGCGGTTGTGCCATCTTCGGGACTCGGTTTTCACCTCGTCTCCTACTCGAGGCTTTGCCATTTTCGGGGCTTGGTTTTCACCTCGTCTGTTTCACACACTCCTGCTGTGCAGTTTCTGCTAAGTTTGTTGTTTGCTACTTTCCTGCTTGCACAAGGGTGTGTAGTGCAGTTGAAGTTGAAGTTTTCTTTCCACCCCACCTCCCCACGGTTTGCGGGCAGAAAAGGAGTAAACACAGTGTACTCTGCAGGAAAAGGAATGACAACAATGTCGCAAGTTTAGCAAACAACACACCGATTCTCAACCACTAGATTAGAACCATCGCTTGTGATAGGTTCTGCTAATGGGTGACATTGTTCCACTGCATTGGACTCAGAGTACCGACACTCTGGAGTTGGTTCAGGCACATGTTGAATCCAGCAGGTGTCGTTGGGCAAAGGAAAGGAGATGCACGGTATGACCATTTGTTCTGGGATGGCATGGTGGTCCTTCAAATAATGAAATGGGAATCTTGGGCTGTATTTTGCAGGATCACAGGGACGGTTCCTCCGCCTGCACGTGTTGGACCAGATGAGTTGGAAGATGGGTTCGCTCTGCTGTGCATTTTTGAATATTTCAATCAACTCGTGGTGGCTAAGAATACTGGCACCTCTCAAAGCAGACAAACAATCAGCAAAAGTTATTCTTATCTTGGCTGCATCCATCTCAATCTTTTGCCGGCGAGAGCGTTCGTGCACGATGACGAACTCAGATAGCAAACAATGCCGATCTTCACTCTCCTCTGAAACCATCGCTTGGCGCTCCAAGGTTTGCTCAGAGATAAGGCGGATACAATTGTCCAAAGCCACTGATGCGGATACAATGGCGGAAGATTCATTGTGGGAGGATGTCATTATGGAGTCCCTGACGGCCGTTTCGAAGTCTTGACATGCGTGTAGCATCACTAGGGTCAATTCTTCAAGAAGTGCATGTGCGAAATTTGTATGCGGATTCTAACGCCACCACAACGAAGCCTCGAACAACAGTTCGTTGCAAGTTGGCGGGTCTTGGCGCGGTTGAGTCCGTCTGGGTTTGTTGATCTCTTGATGGTTTGTATTTCCACGTCGAATGTGCACCAGATATTGTCTCTCAAAGAGTGTGTTCTCGTGGCGTATATGAGAGCGATGGACCACAAGATCCAAAGCCAGCAAATTTGTAGTTGCCTCATAGAGACTGCGGCAATCATCAATGCCGCATCCAGTTTGGCTGAGAGGTTGTACGTGGTGTCGATCACCGTAAGCACTGGACTGGCAGAATCGGCGGCTGGGCTTGAGATTGTTTGAGTTTCTTCGTTGAAACACACTTTCAATCCTTGTTCGCTGCGGAGCACGGACAAAACTGGTTCATTTGGCAAAGGGCAGTTTCGCTTGGCATGATAAGCTACTGCAGTGGTTACTTGGCAATCATAAAGACGAGAGCTCGAGCTGAAAGTGGCATAAGTTGGTAAGATGAGATAATCTTCAAGGTCTTCACTAGACGCGGAGCGGAGTGAAGGAATATCCTCATTGCTTGGCGGGTTTGTTAATGCGTAAGTGAAGCGAAAGCGAGCTAATAGTCGTGCAAAGTGGCGGTGCGATGGAAGCGGCAGGAATGGAGGGCTGAAACAGAGATTGTATGAGTGTCGTAGTGCGTCAGCGATGTTCGGTAATTGGGCGAAGCGTAGGCATATTGCAAATGAGATCCTTCAGTCTGGCTGGCTGTTACTGGCGAACATGTATGGAGAGTTTGTCGGCCGGAATCGCATTGTACATTCTGTGGGTGCTCAATAGACGGTTGTTGCTGGTCAAATGTCGACTGCCGGTCATTGTTTAATGTAGTTGCATGATGAAACCAACACCTGTTATGGAGGTGGTAAAAGCAGTCCGCGCCGTTTCTGCCAGGCGTTGACCGGCGGGTATATTCGTGAACGGAGAAGAAGTCGCAGCTGAGCGATTTCATTATCTGATAGCGAATCGGCCATCAGGGTATTCAGAAATTGAGAATTGACGGTAAATCAGAAGTTGCTTGAACTTTATGGTACAGAATAAGGGTAATTGGTGGATATGAGAAGTTATCATAGGCAATCCCTGTGACACACACGCGCACCCCTCCCTGTGGGGCACCCCCCCTCTACGGACCCCAAAATGGTTCTACGGAACATTGGGTTTTGTGGGCGCCGGAGGTAATCTGCTGAACTCAGCTAAACGAAACCTATGGCGGCGTGTAAGAGTGCTTTGAGCGCCAGATTGGGCAAGATGAGGCAGTATACAAACGTCGTTTGTTGTTCATTGAAGATCCCGCCCTTGAGCTCAGCTCCGGCTCAATGTGGCGGTACTGAACGCCGGTGGTTACATAGTGCGTTCACACTGTCTTTATGCTCCTCGATTGTTGGGGCTAAGGACACCCACACCCACACCCACACCCACACTTCGGTGTGGCCCCTTGGGTTGGGGTTAAGGACTCCCCACGGCCCCTTTCCAGTTGGGGATATGCACTAGCCCCTTTCCAATTGGGGCCGTAGTCTCTCTGTAGAGAGCGATGGTGTCAACAAATCACCGTGCACAGAATTTTTTTGTTCCGGTGTATATTTCCTAGACAGTGTATACTAAAGCTAATTACCCTTACGCTGCGGTGCGCCTGCGGCACGCCCGCGGTGCACAGTAAGCAGTCCCCAGGGAATGGCCCCCGCCGGTATTAGAGGTCCTGGTGCATGGGGTTGGGCGATGACTGCTTCGCCAAGGTTCTGCCGCCGGCCGCTGTTTCCCGACTGCAGTGCAACCCACAGGCATTGCTGCTCTGTCACAGGGAATCGCCCAGCCGCAGCACGAGGAAACAAGTCAAAACGGAGAAAGAACAAAAGCTCTGGAAAGAGGACAAGTCGATCCACAAGCATTCCAAGGAGTCCCAACGGAGTTCATCCCCTGACTGTGGGCACCACGAGGAGTTCCCGGAGAAGCTCCGATCGGACGTCGACGTGCTGCCAAAGGTGTTGCGTTGCTGGATCCCGGACTGGGGCTGGAATGGAAAGTGGGCAGAGGGCATGCCACACGCCAAGGGCCGACCTCCCTCCTCGGGCCAAACCCCCGCTCCCCCCCCTCCCCCATCCCATGAGACACACTGGGACCGGGTAGCTCAGCGGTAGAGCAGGCGGACTCTACCCAGGCAGAGCGAGTTCGACTCCGGTATTGCTGAGCCTCCGCTCTGGCTGAAGACTCGCGTAGTGAGCGGCGCAGGGTTGACTGTGCATGTGCCCATGGCTCTTCGAATGATCTTGGGATTGGAAGTTCACCCGCTAGAAAAGGGGGGAGGGTCTTGCAAAGGTGGGATCTGAGGAAGAGGTGTGTGTGTGAGAAGGGGGGGGGGGCTTCGTGCATACCAGCCAGGGCTGTGATTGGGGCTGGGGCTCGTGCACGGGCTACTATGCCCGCCTCCCCCCCCCCGGCGCCTGTCGACAGTAGTTGTAGTCACCAACAATCATGGGCATCGTGAGGGCCCCCTGTTCTTCAAGGCTGTGTTGAACATCTCCAACGCGGTCTGCCACATGTAACAATTCTATGCAGTATTTGAAGGTCATTTTCAGAGGTTTCGTCCATTCTGCCCCAGTTCTGTATCGTTCACCTGGAACACCGCATAGCACCTGCCGATATTGCCCACCACAGTCAGGATCTACCCCACAAGACCCCAGCCTTCATTCTAACCCACCTGACATGCGGTTGGAGTGGCGCGCTCAAATGCCCAGGCCTTTGTCAGGACACACTGTATCCGCTACTTGATATGAGGCAACAGTCACACACCAGAATGTCTACCAACAAGCCTTCTGGCAGAAACAAGGGCCAAACAAGAGCAATGCAGCACACACCACAGGCGCAGTGACAAGCCCCACTACTGCGCAGCGTCCACCACCACGCTCTAGAGGGTTCCCTTGACATCCCTCGCACTCGAACGAGTGCGTGCACCGGATGTATTTACGCGGCTTGACCTTTGTGGTTCATTTCCTCCTCCTCCACACGCACACGCACACGCACACGCACACGCGCACACACACACGTCAGAGGGAGGTGGAGGCGGAGGAGGAGGATAAGGAGACACAACTCGCCCCATGGGCCACACCCGTGAGAGGGTTTGTAGTGTGCCATTTGGTGCCTACTGAGGTCCCCAGGGTTCCAAGGTCGTTGGGCTGGCGACACATCTATGCGACATGGGTGACCAGGTGCCGATGGGCACAGACAAGACGTGCGACATGAGTGTAAGTGCCTCCACCATCAGGGGACGCCATCTCCCGGGGAAGGTATTATCCGGAGCACGGCTGCCGTGGCAGCAAGGCTGCAGCTGCTTTGGGGCGAGTGCAGATACCACCAACTGCTTTGTGTAGCCCCGAGTGCCCCCAGTCGGGGCCATGAATTTTCATGGTGTGTGTGTGTGTGTGTGTTTGTGTGAATGTGTCCTGTCTGTGTGTTGCGTGTGTAAATGTCTGGTCCTGGGTTGCGCTGCAGTTGGCGCTGCAGGACCTCAAGATTGCTCTGGCAAATACTCCAAGTGTACACCCACTGTTTGAATTTCACTGTGTATACAAGTCTGTGTGTGTGTGTGTGTGTCAAAGTGTGTGTCAGGACTGCACTGCGCCAGCCTCCGGCAGGGGCCTGTGGTGGTCCTCAGCCCCGAGTCCAGCGCGGGGCAGCCCTGCAATATGCTGATAGGTCAGTCGCCTTTCTCACGCACCGGTGGCGCTTCAGTGGACGTCAATATGGTGTTGGACACACTCCCATCCATCCCAGCCCCCCGCCTCCCCCCCCCCCCCCACGTTCGCCAAAGGCAAACAACCTAATACCATGGCCTTGTGCCAACCCCCCCCAACCCCCACACAATTTCACAGGGACCCACCTCAGACACAAATACACCAATACGCACACATACCCCACTTTTCACCCCCCGCACCCAAAGAGGAAGAGGAAGGACACAGGGTGGTGAGAGGCCGATGGGCACCACCGCCTATGAAGGGAAAGGGTCCAAGGGAAGGGCAATCGGCCAGTTGGTGCCGCCAGCTGCAGACCAAAACACAGCATGGTGTCCTGCCAAACCCCCCCCGCACCCGAAGGACCAACCAGCAAAACTCCGCCACCCCCCCAACCCCCCAACAGACACACGTCTCCAAAGTGTGGGTGGTGCGAGATCGTGCAATGCATCAGCCCCAGCCCATTGCCTCAACAGACGTGGCTCTGTAGCCTGGCCAGACGCCGCCTATCCCCCAGCGGACACGACCGGCGGGCGCCATGGCCATTGTCCTTACAGCCATTGTGTGTCGATGCACTGGCACTGCCTGTTGCCCAGTTCCCTGGGCGGGCGCTGACTGGACGCTGCCCTTTGCCCAGGACCGCAATGGACTCCGCTTGATGAGGCTTGAACTGCGATCGAGATTGGCCAAAAGGTTGAATGGCGATGAGAGACCAGCCCATGCCACGAAGGTGCGTGTGCGCTGTTGAGAGAGTGGCTGCCCTGCGCGCCCCCTGCGCGCAGGCGACAGGCACAATGGTGATACGTGCAAAGCACAGGGCCAACGGGCCCCATTGAGCGCATTTCTTGCGACAAAGTTTTCAGGTACACCAATCGTGAAGCCTCGCTGATGCAGGGACTGTCCCACTGGATCCAACCCCCAGGCGTCCAACAGGAGATCCATCAGGGGGAAACATTACATTTGATACTGGAAACCTTTTGGGCCATTTTTGGTTCACAAACCCTGGGGTCTCAGCCGCCCAACCCCCTCTCCCCGCTCCAAAGCACCCCCCCCCCCCCCCTCCTGACCGCCCCGCACCCCCCATGACCCGGAATACCCGACACACAGGTATGTGGCCGAGTGGGGCCAGCGACAGCAAGCATACCAGTGCACCGGCGGACACCAAAATGGGACACTATCGAACGCTGCGCCCCAAACTCAGTCCACAAAGGCGACAAAGCCCAGAACCCTGTAGAGGCAGCCCGACTCTTACCCCATTCAGGGCGGAGGGAAGGGACAAGACCTGCATTGCACTGTCCGAGTGACACGCACAATCAAGGAACTGAGTTGGCAATGAAGGTCGTGAGGCAGGCGCGGCTGGAGCTAAGTGGCGGGTCCACACCTGGCCTATTGAGGCCCCCCCTCCTGGTCGTTTTTCACACACCAGTTTGCATTGTGCTCCCCACTCCTCTTTGAAGTTATGTGCCGTTGAGCGGGTGCAATCCAGTAGCTCTTGGGGGGTAGCTGTGTTACACAGCGTAAGTCTACCGAAGGTTCCACCCACACCTTCCCTTTGCTCACCTTAATTAGGCCCCCCCCCCGATCCTCCCCCCCCCGGGTCGTATTACTGGCAGAATCAGACGGTGCTGTACTCTGCCCCGGCCCATGCTGATCCACCGACGGGCACAGGGCTTTGCAGGGCCCCAAAAGGCTGCTCCGCCCAGGTGCTCACCTTGGGACAGAGACGTGCCGAGGCACGAAGGAAGCAATTTGTGTAGTATGAAGTGCAGTGCGTGGCACTGAGGGGTTGCCATTGTTTCCCGCAACATAAGATCCGTTGACCGCAGGGCCCTTGAGGCATGAAAACAAGCACCTGCCCTGCCCAATTTTGATTGCATGTGCCAAACAAAGGCCCAGAGGGCCCAAAGAGCACAATTCGTCCCTCAAATTTGCGGGTCTGAGGTCAGCGAATGGCGAAGCCGAACCCATCCCACAACTCTCATATGGAGGACTACGACTGCAGTCGCGTGCGCGTAGGGCACACGCCCTCATTCACGCCCTGTTGCAGGTGGGATCGAATCCCTCACACGTGGACTTTGATCTCACAACAGTCGACAAACCTGCGAAGGAGACCACGCCCAGAACCGTAGTCGGCACCCCGAGATCCATGGTCGACACCCCTCGGGAAATGAGGAAGAAGAAGGAAAAGTGTGTTGTCGTCGGATGCACCCCTTCACCCTATCCCCCCCCCCCCCCAAGGAAGGTACCAATGGCATTCTCGGCTGACCTCCGTTGTAAACCGTTGTAATCCGTTGTAACCCCCCCCTCAAATTTTAGTACCCCCCAAATTTAGTTTCCCTCTGGCTCTATTAAGCGGTCTCCCAAAATTGGTACCCCCTTGAGTCTCCCAAGCAAACGGAACATGAACTAATCGAGGGTACACGTTTCAGAACTGCAAACGGCACTTGAAGAATGAAGTCAGTTTCATTTGCTTCTTTGTATTGGAAACACCAGCACAGGCATGGGCCACAGCTGCAGAAGAAGCTGCATTAGCTCCATCAGCCGCTGTCACACATACATGTTCCAAATGTTCAGCCGGATCAAACTTATAGATATGCAAAGAGCGGAGGCTGTGACATGCACCTGCCCAAAATCAGTACACCCCCCCCCCCGGCCTGATGGAGCATTCTGCCGAAATTAGTACCCTCGGGGACTAAATTTTTTTTTTGGGGGGTTAGTGCACGAAGGTGGGTGGTGCATGGAGACCTACAAATCAGGGCAGTCGTTATTAGGGTGCTACGCCGACCTCCGCCGGCGGGCGATGGGGCTTGGTAGCACTGCCTGTGCCTCCTGGTCATCCTTTGCACCGATTGACCCTATTAATGATGCTGCAGTATGGTACCCCACACAGATACACACACACCAACACACACACACACACACACACACACACACACACACACACACACACACACACACACACACACACACACACACACACACACACACACACGCTATCTCACTGCCCCCTGCCCCCTGCAGCGCGGCAGTGTCCTCCAAACCAGTGAAGGCTTCCGCAGCACTGCTCAAGGCGGGGGAAAGGGGGGAGCCCCAACCACCTCCACAACTTCAGACATTTGATTTCGGTCGAAGGGACAACGAAATTTGGCATCCCAATGCGCCAAAGGCAAAGGAGAAGGACAGGGAACAGAATTGGTACGTGCCAGCATTCGCTGTTTGTTCAGCAGGCGCTTCCGGAAGTAGGCAGTGACGTAGGCCTGGTGTGTCCACAGACTGCGCGGGGGTAAACGAAGAGGTTCAGTGCGTTTTCTGGACGGGGGGCCTTCAGTCAAGTTTCGGTCACGCGTGAGGAGCGGCGCTGCTACGACGCGTGATACGACGTAACGCTGGTACGCATCGTCGAACACATTCGTCGGCGTGGCGTGTCATCCGTAGCTATCCACGCCACAGGGCGGTCCCCAGTCAACGCAGAAGTATCATTGTTGCTTTTTTGAGGGCCGCCTTGACGACCGGACGTGATTGGCCAACCACCAGCGGTTGCATCACCCGTCACCTGCTGGGGTCCCAACCATTTTTGTCGGTTCACTCCCAAGCGCCATCCTTTGCTATCACTGAACCAGCAACGGCTGGCGCTGACCGGCCATGCGCTATTCCTGGACTGCCGCCTGCTGCTACATTTCTGTTGTCAGTGTAACCCGCGAGGTTTGTTTTGTTTTTTTGCATTAAGGACCGCCCTGACGAGGCGCAGGCCGGGGCGGCCGCAAACCGGCCATCCACCGCTGTCCTTCAGAATCATGGGCGCCCAAATCCGTTCGCTGATGCGCCTCGTCGCCGAAACAGAGAGAGAGAACAGGCAGCTCAAGCAGCTACTGCAGGCTGCGTTTGCAAAGCAGAACATGTCTCTCGGTGACTTCGAGGCGGCGGGTTTCAAGCAGAAGGAGCTGGACATGACGATTCAGCTGCAAAACCTGCAAAACGACCCACTGCTCAGGCATGAGGATTTCCCCCCCTACCCCTCCTGCCGTTAGGAAGGCGGTTGCAGGGGTTGGCAGAACGGTTACTGTTGGTTGCAGCGAGAGCGGCTGTGTTGCAGGCTCGGCCCACAGAAGGGGGGGCGGTGTATCCCCCCTCCCCCCTCCAATGCGACCCGACTCGCTCCAGAGGTACGTAGTTTACTGGTCATGTCGCTTCGTGGACTTCAGGCTGTCCCAGGCGTTATGTTGCCCAGGGTGACCTCAAGAGAAGAAATGGAATGATTCGTGTTGGTTTGCTGGAGCGCCCTCCTGCCCACAAGCCCTTTGTCAGCACACAACCGACCACACAACCCAGGCCCAATGCACAGCGAGCAATCCCATTGCTTGGTGCCAGCCGTACACCGTACGGAGGGTCCCCTCCATAAAAGTCGCACAAGTGTTTGTAATCGCGCTGCGGCACAACCCCCACACAAGCAGGCTCCGTACCCCCCAAAACGACATGACCCCCGACTGGCCTCTCTGCACGCCCAGCGCACCTCGATCAAGCTCCAGTAGCGATGATGGCACGGACCTGCACCGCGCATGCATTGCATATGATAGGCCCCCAAATCCTCTGCGGTTGTTTGGCGAGTGACTGATCGAGACCAGCCCCAGTTTAGGGAAAGCGCCCGGACACCCAGATGACACGCGGAATGGGTTTGATCGGGGACATCCTGCAAAGGGGGTTGGCCAGCCTGGTCCTATGTTTGCCTGGGTTTCCCCACGTGTGGAAGCCCCCCCCCCCCACCCCGACCCCCACCCGCCCCCTCATTTCGAAGAGCCGTTTGTTTCATTCCGATCCGCACTTCACTTTTGCGGTGGTCCAAACAAGCCAATGCCATCCATTCTACCGGCTTTCTCTGGGGCTTCCTCGTTTTCCCTGCCCTTACCTCCGGGCCCCCCAAGTGTTTGCTTGCAGTTTGTGTGGGTTTTCCACATCTTGGCGGGTGCCCCCCCCCCCCTCCTGCACTTGCCCACGGTATGTCAAGGTCCCAAGCGAACGCGGTGCGTACGCCTACTGTGCCCAAGGGGCAGGGGCGGAGCGGGGGGCAAGATGGCGCAGTGCAGCCTGCAGCGCGGGAGCGACAGGGGGTGAAGCAACTGGGAACGGACCAGGGCTATGCGTTCGCCAAAACCTTGGCGAGCTTGGCGAGTGGACTTGCTTTGGCTTTGGCGAGTAAATTTCCCATAATTCCTAAAGGGGTACTGTGGGAATGATTCTCGGCCAATGGTGCGTAGGGACCGTTGGGTGGAATTATGGGGAATTATGGGGAATTATGGGGAATTATGGTTCAACCATGGGCAATTATTGGGAATTATGGGACAATGTCTTCCGGACTTGTGTTGCACACGCATCATGAAAATTCCCCACACAACCCCATACAACCCCATACAACCCCATAATTCCCCATACAACCCCATAGAACCCCATAATTCCCCACAGTTCCCCATATTTCCCCATATAACCCCAAAATTTCCCCATAATTCCCCATAGAACCCCATAATTCCCCATAGGACCCCATAATTCCCCATAGAACCCCATAATTCCCCATAATTCCCCATAATTCCCCAAACTTTCCCCATAATTCCCCATAGAACCCCATAATTCCCCATAATTCCCCAAAATTTCCCCATAATTCCCCATAATTCCCCATACTTCCCCATAATTCCCCATAATTCCCCATAATTCCCCATAATTCCCCATAATTCCCCATAATTCCCCATAATTCCTATCCTTTGGCGAGGAGACGTCGTCTGGCGCTGGCGAGCGCATAGGCCTGACGGACCCGGATCTAAGCACCCCCGATGCTCCCCGCATCATCCTTGATCGCCCCCGCATTGTCCCGGGCGATGGTACTGAGTGGCACATGGTACGGAGCTGATTCCTACTGAAACTTAGTCGCCCTGCCGAACACCGGGGGCGTGGCTGTCCACGGGGCGGTGTCCTGCGTGGCGGACCAACTCCACAGCCCCGCGCCTCGTGATTGGTGTCCGCACGCAATGGCACAAGGTTTCAAGATGAATCCACAGAGTTTGATTGTTCTGTGACCAGATTACGTGACAACTCCTGTGTAGATTGGCAAAAAAAGCAGAACAACGAGCCGTCTACTCCCCTCCAACATCCCCCCTCCCTCCCTCCGCACAATACAATGTGGTTTTGCACAGTCGTACGCCATGTGGCAACTCCATCGTTATCCCTATTCTCAGTAGGGCCATATAGCCCGCTTATGTTTGTTCTACCTAAGTTTCAAGCCACACGTGGCATGCTCTTAGACCTTGGTGCAATGGCAAGTGCACCCCGCAACATTGAGACAACCAGTCTCCACTAGGGTGCGTCGCACTTGATTCCCCTTGTTTATGGAATCAGGAAATTTGCAAATTCTTCTGCCATGCGTTTTAGCCGACGGATCCGTTGGTGGTTATTAGCGAGTATTCAAACGGGGGGTTGTGACTGTTGTGCGTGGGACTGAGCTCCAGTCTCATCATGTCTGGTCTGGCTGCACTGCCGCCCCTCTCCTGCTGCCTCATGCGTGCAACAGCGCTCGGTCGACGAGCTCGTTCGCGACCTCGACGGATCTGACGCAGTCTGACACGACCTCTGACGACGCAACGGAGTCCGACGATGAGGCTGAGCGGCCTCCGCAGTTTCCGTCGCTGAAAGACGAAGAGGTGCGGGACAGGGAGTGCTGTAGTGGAGGGAGGGGCACGGAAGTGAAGGCAAGACCAGAACGCTCGTTGAGGGGCTCCTTTTGGGAGCCTTTGCTGTCGTGTTGTTTTCCTTCACAGACTCTGACCCCCCCCCCCCCCCGGCGCCGTCGAGAAAATTGCCCATCGTCGTTGTTTATTCGCCAACCGCGATTGGTTAATCGTCCAACGCCGTCACTTAGCTGCCAACCGCTGCTGGGGGCTCCCGTAGCTCAGCGGTTGTCCCCGAGTTCAGGCGGGGCGTCCGGGGTTCGAATGTGGCCAGCCACACTGAGTGGCACACGGAGTAGGTCCGAAGTTCGTAAGCACTCGGAAGCACCGCCCAACCCCTGAGTACCACCGCTAGCCCAGTGGTCATCGGTCCTGACGTCAGGCACGATGGCCTGGGTTCAAATCCGATCGAAACGAAGTCACCGACCACCCAACCAACTCACGACCTGTGTGCAACTCGGAAATACCCTCCGCTGCTTGACGTTACTTTCAGTTACCGTCCGCTTGTAGCGTGCCGCAGGGGGGGTAAGCACAGGGAGTGCCACACCGGCGTCAATTACAGCTGTACACAAGCGACTGCCCGGTACACATGGGTGACGTTTGGGCCTGGGAGTTGAATGTTGTGGGGCCACATAGCGTAATGGCCAGCCACTTTGCCGGCGCAGTGCGCTTGTGCCAAGCGCCTAAGTCACCACAGATGTCCTACGTGACACTCTCCTCTGCGGTTGGCTGTCCCCCCTATCACTTGAAGAGGGCCACATTTGTCAATTGCGGTCCGACGGTATTGGCCGGTCATAGCCATGCCGACGGGGCCGACAGACCCCATGACCCCATAACCTCCGCTTGATGACGGGGGCCAACAATTCCCGCCCCTCCCCCCCCCCCCAAACCCCACGCCAAAAGAACCCCCATTGTGTCCTCTTTAGGGGACCGACCCCACCATACACCACGATCACCACCACCACACTGTACGATCAACACCACCGAACGCCGCGATCAACACCACCGGACGCTGCGATGAACACCACCGAACGCCACGATCAGCACCACCACTCACTACAAGCAAGCCCTCAATTTCCTGTCCTTTGTGTGTGTGTTGCAGTTGGGAGGCTGGGGATACTCAGGTGGCAGGAAACATCCCATGAGGCCGCCAGAAGACATCAGAAAAGGGGAGTAAAGGCGCAACTCACGAACACCGTTGGGACCAGTTGTCCTTCACCTCAGCAGAGGGCACTTTGGCTTTGATCGACCACAGCACTTTGGATTACACGCGCGCAGCACCGCGCGGGTTGAGGGGGGAAGAGGTCGACGGGGCTGATGATAGGTTGCAAGTCAAGCCAGGGAAGTCTGCGGCACGGACGGCGGTAGGAACGGGACCGCGGCGGTTTGTAACCGTCGTTAACGAAATATTACCAGCAGACCATCCTAGGAGACCCCTTGCCCTGAAAAGCAACGATGCGGCGGCCGCTTGCTTTGCGGTCCCGTTGGCAAGTGCGATTGCAGCGTTGCCCGGTGACCGCATGCACGTTATTTTTTCTTTGCTGCTCACGACCGCTCTGCCGATCACCTAAACTTCTGGGGAAAATTCGTGAATTTTTTGTCGTGACGCGTGCGGGGGGTCCTCAAGAGCAGAAAGAATTGCCTCCAGTTTTTGTGCTCTCGAGGGTGGCGCCTAATCGATGGCGCTTGCGGTTCGTCGACGGCGATTGGCGGTTGGTTTGGAGCAACGGCAGCAAGCAAAGAGGAAGTTGTGGTCACTATCTGCTACCAGTAGACGCGGTCTGCATGTTGTAGATGTGAGGCGCAGAGGCGCGGACCGAAGGGGTGGGGAGGGTGTGTAGGAGGCGGGGGGCCAGGTGGTGGAGGAGGGTGAGGGAGTGGGTGTGTGTGGGGAGGGCGGGCGGGGGCACCATCCCTGTAGAGCAGTGGTCGAGAGCCCTCTGCAGGCGAAATGTTGCCATGTGTATCTCTAGCCCCCCGACTACCTCACTGCCTGTCTAGCTGTGATGCTCTGTTTGCAAGGCCAGGGGTTGTGTCACCCTTCTCCCAGGTGACTGTCGCATTGGCTGCCAGATTGGAGAACGCCGGCTGGACAAAAGTGTGCAATGAACACACGACGGATGCATTGGCAGCCTCTCTTGGCAGTGTGCGTTAGGGGCTCTTTGTGCCGATTGATGCCAAAATTGACATGAACATCCTCCCACACACATCAATGCGTAACCTGTCCGCCCGATTTTGGAGTCGTC
Source organism: Eutreptiella sp. 'Long Island Sound 2002' (assembly GCA_964036045.1). Taxonomy (NCBI): domain Eukaryota; phylum Euglenozoa; class Euglenophyceae; order Eutreptiales; family Eutreptiaceae; genus Eutreptiella; species Eutreptiella sp. 'Long Island Sound 2002'. The sequence goes on from OZ038381.1 coordinate 174,519,418, forward strand.
CCAAGGAATTCTACCCTCATCCGATCATCTGGTGCACGTTCCATGCTGTTTTTTTTTTTAATGAAGTGGAAGGTCGTTCTGCTTTGTGAGCAGCTTGGCCTGTATGTCAGTGGGAAAAACTGGGTGACAATGTGTGACATTTCGCTGGTTTGCTGGTGCTGGTGCTGCTGTTGATGGTATTTTGGCTTCAGTAACCAGTGGCGGTGGTGCTGCTGCTACCTACCATCCATGTGCTGGCAACCACAGCATTCGTTGTCCTTCGTCTGTAGGAAGACCTCAAAGCAGCTGCAACTGTTCTTATTGCTGCAGTTGGCCGTTGCCCTTGTTCTTGTATGCTTCATGCAACCACGGCTGCAGTCAATTCTGGCGGTATTGTTCTGATATGGTTGTCAGTGTGAAACACGGACACAGCTGAGTTTCTGGTACCTCAGCTGTGTGGTGATCCTAAGCTGGCACCTTGCCATGGGTTCTGTTGTTTTCCTTTGTGCAAACCGTTCTGGAACAGAGAGGGGGCGGTCATTCATGTACAGTCACAAGGGCATCGCCGCGCTTGCCATGTGCGCTGTGCACACGCCGCACGAACATTTCGTCATTTCCTAATTACCATGGCTTTGGGCCACAATGCCTCCCAATCGGTGTCGCAAAGTTCTTGTTCACCGTGTTTGGGGCCCAAGAAGCCCATTTGTGTTGGCTTCTTGTGCTTGTGTTGTCGAGATCCACCAACGATGCAGCTCTGAGCATCTGTTACAAAGGGCGCAAAGTGATGCATCAGACCGCTTGAGGGTGTGCGCTTTGCTGTCCAGCCTTTCCCCTTAGAGGCTCTTCAATAGATGCAATGTGCAGCCCTTCCTTAGAGCTCACAGCCCCTCCTGACGAAGCAGCAGAGCATGTCATATTCCAGCAATCAGTGGTGCTGAATGATGGTACACAACTTTGTCCTGCGATGCTTGCCATGACCAGTGATGCTGGAGGATGGCACGCAACTTGGTCCTTGAGGACTTGATGGGAATGCACTGTGGTTGTGCACAGTCGCAGATGAAGGTGGGTTGGAATTGGGCATCCCGAGACTGTGCTTTGTCGCCTTGATTTCTGGGAAAGTGGCCAATGCTCTGCCTGCCACGCACGCTGTGCGCCTGCCGTGTGCGCGCCGTGCAGCTGTTTGCCCATGTTTGCCCAAACCGGGGGTCGTCCCCTGCCAGGCCCCTTGTCTGGCCCTCCATCTGCCATCTTCCCTCGTTCAAGTCCCCTTTCGTTCCTTCGCCTCGGTTTGCCCCTTTCATTTCTCTGTTCATAGCAGTGCACAGGTCTGTGGTGTCCCTTACTTCCCTTTTCCGCCTTCTCGTGATGCTCATGCCGCACGTGAGGCGCCTGCTCCTCCCGTTTTGCGCTCGTTGCCCGCGTTCGGTGAATTCTGCGGCGTGCTCCACAACACTGCCATGCACCGCATTGCACCGCAATGACACTGTACATGCGCCCTGCAGTGACCTCATGGCGTGCAGGCCGTGGCAGCCACGCATGCGGTGCTGCACTCGGACAAAGCAATGCATCGCACTATGAGTGTGCCCATTGAATGTCTGTGGCATCAAACACGCAGTTCCCAACCAGTACATGTGCATGGGACCGGAGGAGAGTCGGATACCCATGGGAAGATGGTGTGTGACGTCCAGTTTGGATTTGCTATCAGCGAATCCTTTGCAGCGTGTGTTCTGGTGTTGTGGTCGACATCAACGGGGACCACTGGCACTGCGCACCGTGCGTCGCCATCGGGCTATTGCTTAGTGGCTAAAAATCCCCCCCCCAAAAAAACAAGTTTGCGTACCTGAAATGGGCCTCCAACTTTTTCATTTGTTTCCATAATCTTCATTTGTTTCCTGAGGAAACGTTTTCTGATGTGAATGGGTGGGTCGGCTGGGGTTTGTCAGCACCATAAGTGCCCCCCCCCCCCCCCCCGCCTCCGAAGGTCCTTCGGCAATGGCCTGGTCGCCACGCCGGTGGTGGGCACAGGAAGGCCTGAACACTCCCGCTCATGCGGTCGCAGCGAAGCCCCACTCCCCCGCACGCCCCCCACAGGCCCCACCACACAGCAGCAGCGGCTCTGTACTGCCGGACCCACGCGCTCGTTGGTCTGCGGTGGGGTACGTGACTCCAGTCCGGTCAGCCCGAAAACCCGCTGCGTGTGCGTCCTGGGCCCCAGCCTGGCGCCCCTCCTCCTACAGCGCTGTGCCACTGTTACGTGCCTCCGAGAACCGGTGCCTGGGGCTCTTTGGTGGACAATGTTGTTGAACGAGGTCAGTGTTCCGGAGGTTCCGCCCACACCTTCCGTCTGCCCTGCCGAACATCCCTGGCCTGACTTGAAAAGGTGCCTCGGGTGTGCACGCCGGCGTCCCCCCGCATGTCCCTTTGAACAGCCCCCCCCACCCCCCCCCTCCTCCGTAGCAGCCGCTGAGGCATCCAGCCGCCATGGTTCGTGCCATACACAACAGCGCATGCTTTGCACTCCCGCGTCGTGCTCGTCTGTATGATTGAGGCAGGTGGCGGCCCCGACACGGGGCAATCCTGGGCCATGGCCTGGGCTGTGGGGGCACTGGCGAGCAGACCCTGAACACAAGCTGTTGCCTGAAGCCTTGTGCCCGGGCCTCCTGTAAATGCACAGGACAGTGGCGCGCGCACAGGGCAAGCCTCTTCTGCAAGGAATCCTTGCGGATGCTCTCGCCAACATACCGCATCGGGAGAGGACCGGTGTAGGACACACCGCTGACCCATGACCCCCATGTTGTGTCGCATGCACGCAGTGCAGGCCGTGCAGCAGGGGGCCTCAAAGCCTCCGCTGTACGCAGGGCATGGCCAAGCACACCTGAGCAGCACTGCCAGAGCCTCTTCCTCTCCCGATTAAGTGGGGCCCCTATTCACACACAGCTCATGTGGTCTGGCGAGTGGCGGCCTGCCGATACGTGACCCATGCGCCAAGCTCTTTCACACGCATTCCTCGCCATGCCCCATCTGCACAAAGGGGGTGCTCGCAACCGGCAACAGTTGCGTCCCAACTTGCCACTTGGCAATGCAACGTGGCGGCTTCGGCTGATACATTCGTGATTTGAACTGCAGCGGCTGCGGTGTCTCGTGCGGTGGCTCCCTCAAACATATTGTATTGCTGCCGGACACACAGCGCGCAGTGCTCCGCCTTCCATGGCCACTCGAGTCGATCCTGCTCTGCAAAACCGTCCTCGTATTTCCTGCTGCTCTATATCAGTGCGTCTTGTTCAGCCTCCCGTATAATCGGTACCTCGACATGATTGGCCTGGAAGGCCTCACAGCTCTGCTGTCCTGGATGCACATGCCCCAGATGGAGCAATGTGCACGAGCCAGTAAATCCACTTCCCCGACGGGGCGACGGCGCTACTGCCCTATGTAATGCACATGATTGCAGGATTCCGCCCACCGCTTTTGAGCAAGGCCGCCTGAATGCAGTCACAGGGAAATGGCGCTTCTTGCTCGCCTTCCCCTCTGCAGCAGGGCCCAGGGGGCTGCAACTCCCAATTTTTCGAACCGGTGCACCACAACCACCCTGGAGCAACGGGAACAGTGGATTGGTGAGCCTCCTGTTCCCCTGGCGTTGCCTGGTGGTAGGGCACGCAAGATGCTGCCCATCGGAGGGACCGGGCAGCACCAGCCTGTACTCCCCCGCGGGCGACGGCTGTGCTGCCCTATGGATGTGTATGATTCCACGCGCTCTCTGCGCGCCTTTGAGGAGGGTAGGGTCCTCCAGCCCCTCTGACAGGCAACCACCAAAAAGAAAATCGGCTGTTGTACAAAGGTGAATGGAGGGAAAGTTGAAAGAAGGGGCACGTCCCTCGAACGAGTCGGTGCCCTGCGCCACTGTGGGCCGACGGGGAGGGCTCCTCGGTGCTGCGAGGACTGTGCCGCATGGGCCGCCCCTCCCGCCGGCCCGCACCCCTGTGAGGCGCGTGCGAATGTCGTTGTGGCAGCACTTTTATCGTTCAAAGGTGTCCTGCACTCGATGCCCGTGGCAGGCTGGTGTGTGCATGTGCATGCATTTGTGCGGCGCCCAATATGATGGAATGAAGCGGAATGAGCAAGCGCTCGAGGGCCCTGCGAATCGTCGGATGGTGCGTTGTCGAGGATGACGACCACGGGGGGGCGGCCGGGCCCCGTTCTTGTATGCGACCCCCCCAGCCCCCCCCCCCCCCCCGTGGTGCGGGGGCCATGGCGCCGACGGCGCCGAATTTTTTTTTGCATGCTTAGTTGAAGGGGGTACTATGTGTTTGGTCCTTTTTCTGCTCCCTTTGTACAGCCCAGTGACGCACCATGGCAACACTTGACCTTGAGAAGTTGCTGAAGCGAGGGAATTGCATGGTGTGCAAGAAGCCCTCCCCCCCCTTTTGGGAACCCCCCCCCCCCGGCCTTACCGCCAATACCCCCCTCCAACCTCCCGCCAACCCCCCCCCCCCCCCAAGTTTGACAGATAGCTTGGGGGTAGGTCGCATCAGGACCGGTTGTAATCGCCCCTGTGATGACGACGTCCTCCAGCCAGGACGTGCCAGGACGTGAAGGCCCCGGTCACCCATAAACCGATGTACATATCACAGACAGTCCTGCCTGCAGGCGGTGAGTCCCGAGTGTAGTGTGGATGGAGCAGAGCGGAGGCAACGTGGGTGGTTCAGCATTTGTGGTCGGTTCTTCGGGGGTCTGGGCGTCGGCTCAGCCAAACAGGGACGTCGCAGGAAAGGAGTAAGCGACCCGAAGGGGGACCGGGGGTCGATGACCCCTTAAGTTCCCAGACGCCACTACCCCCCAGCCCCCGCCATCTGTCGCTTGCCCTGCAGTTGCTGCAGGAGCTGGGACACGTGCTCCGTGTTACATCATGCCCCCCATCTGCACTGCCGGAGCGCCGCTGTCTGAGCATCTGTATTGTCAATAACACCAGAGAACTCCCCCGCACCCAAATCCTCAACGCCACCAAAAACATTAACGTTGGCAGACTGTCTCGTGCACACACACACACACACACAGAGAGAGAGAGAGAGAGAGAGATCCCTGTCCAAAGGGGTGGCAAACACGAGGGAGGCAGTGGCAAGACGGCAGGGCCTCCGCCTCCCCGTCAACGGCCTCCTCACCATCCAGTTCTGACTCTGAGCCGCCTCAGGGCACGGTCAGGAAGTGCACCATGAGCCCACGATGTCGCACAGGTCATCTAAACCAATGCCTCTCCGTCCTCCTGAATTGCATGCAGCCTACAGCCAAGATGTCGTGCAGGCCACTGAATGCAGACCTAAAAAAGGGAGGCGGTCAGTGTTTGCTGCGGTCAAGAAGCTGAGAATCATTGTGATCAGCCTGTCAGTGGGACATCTGAACCACGAACACGTGGTTCAGCTGATCAGTAGGAAGTCATGAGCCGAACCTCGCAGTTTGTGCATGCTTTGAATTGTCTTGGGTGTCACACACATGTGCACTCTCTTGCGCTCTCATCTGTGTGCGGGCTTTTAGGACCCCGCGTACTGTCGTTGCGCCCGCCCCCAGGAAGGCCCGCGACACGGATGGGGCATGGGCTGCAAAATGCTTTGTTGATTATGCATTCCCTGCTGCTGCGCTCGGCACTAGGTTGTCAGGTCTGATTCCAAATATTGCTCTAGTGCAGGTAGAGCCATCGGTAGGGGCGCATGATGCAGCACAATTATTCGGGCAACTGAGGTCAAGGAATCCATATCTACATCAGTGTCAACATCTAATCTAGGACTAGGCGTTGGGATGAAAGTAGGGTACATGTCGATGTGACCGACATCCATAATTCGTATTGCACATGTCCAAGTGCTTTGCATTGTACATTGAGTGGTATTGCCGGAATGCACACGTATCAGGTATGGCACAAGTCACCACCACCACTGGCTGGGATATCTTCCCATGCCCCCGCCCCCCGCAAGCAGGACCAACCCTGTCCCCGGGGGGGGGGCGACTCTGCGGGTCCTATGACGCCAACTACCCCTGCCCCCCCCCCCCCCCCTAGGGGCCTTCGGCCAACAGTTAGTTGCCAAAGGTGTCGCCCCCAGGCGTCCATGGGCGCCTAAGGCGCCCGATGCTCCATGAACACCAAAGGTGCCCTAAGCAAAATTTTGTCCAATTTGCACCCCAACACTATCCTTAACCCCAACCTTGACTCTAACACCCACCCCCAACCCTCAGCCTACTCCTATCCCAACCCTAACCCTAACCCTAGCCCCACCCTAGCCCTGGCTCTCACCCTCGGCTAGGGTCAGAGTGAGTGTTGGGGTCCAAAATAGAGCAATGATGTGGCAGAAGCAGCCATGAACGAAATTGGGGGGATCTTGTTCAGCCCAATCAACATGGCTGGCATGGCCAAACCAACTGGCTGCAAAGGTTAGGGTTAGGTTTATGGTGATGGTATGGTTAGAGGGAGGGCAAGGGGAGGTAAGGGGCGCCTGTGCCCCCCTCCCCCCCCCCCAACACCCCAAATCGCCCCACCTGGACCCCCCCCCCCACCAACCCTCCCGGACCCCCCCCCCCCCAACCGACCCTCCCGGAGCCCCCCCCCCCTCAAGCCCCTCCTAGACCCCCCCCCCCCCAATCGCCCCTCCCTGAACCCCCCCTCCAATGCTCCCCCCCCCCAGGGGCCTCCGGCCAACAGTTAGTTGGGGGGGGGGGTAGTTGGCGTCCAGAACCGAGGGGTTGCCCCCCCCGGGACCCTGTCCAATGCAAGGTACCACCATGGTTTGGAAATGTGTGGCCCCCAAAACCCACAAACCAAAATTCCTATAGAAAGGAACAGCCAAAAAAAGGTTAGTGCAGCATTGCAATCAGGCATGTGCGTAGTTCTTGTTGCAAAAGGTGGTGGGTATTTCCCTACACTATTAATCACAGGCCCATTTAGACTCTAGACCCACAACCCAAATTTCTGCCCCCCCCCCCCATCGCTGGCCTTTGCAACCCCAAGTGAGCATCCCATAATTGCACAATTGACCTCCTCAAGACTATGAGGGATTGTGAGTGTGCAAGATGCGTGCCGGGCAGCCTTTTCGGCCAAAATGCACCCCGATCCACACTATACCAAGTGCTATTCGAGACTTCACCACCGCAGGTCCCCAACAAGGCAAGGGTTATGTAGCCACTTTGATTCTTGTGTGCTTTGGAGTCCCTAACGAGGCACAGGTCATGTTGTGGATTTATATTCCTCTACGCCTCAAAGACCGACGAGAAGCAAAGACCGACGAGAAGCAAAGACCGACGAGAAGCAATGTTTCATCCGAGGGGTTTGGTGCGCCGAGCTGTTGAAATCCCAAATATGTGTCACATTTTTCCAAGGTTGGTTGCTGTTGATATGTTGTTTGGATTTACCCCCCTTGCGCAAGCACTGCCTTGTCTAAGGACACGGACCCGTGTGGCTGCCTCTTATGGGAACTACGTTGTCCAAGCACAGTGACCCCTCCCATGCCCAAGACGCCAAAAGATGAAAGCATTTGGGCTCTTTTGATGCCTTAGACGCCAAGCGCAATCATAGCACACTCGCCATGTTCGACACCAACTGAGGCGGTCATGTCAACGCCGGAAGCTTTGTATTCTTAGTCTTCATGGGCACCAATGCCGATCGCGCGTCGTGCTTGCACAACTCCCGCGAGGCATCAAACACCAAGGACAACGGTGCGATGCGCTAGACCAGAACACAAATTAGGAGATCCAGGCAGACCCAAACTGAGGCGCACAGGCCATGCGCCATGCTCCAAGGCGCACGCCAAACGTCATCGGACACACAATGTAGGCCCCCATAGTGCATGGCCGGCCAAGCGCTGCCTGCTGACTGCGGGACACACTGATATGGCCCTGGCGGCCCCAATTCAGATTCCACTCAGCAAGCGAGTACAAACACCGCCTAGAGCGGCCATGATGGCGGGGGCCATACATACATAGTCACATACCTGATGCGACTAGGGTTCCTGCACCTTGAGACGCCCACGCATGAAGTACGAGCGGCCACACCCAAGGCACATCTGCCACGGTCAAAGGCTATACGTGATAGGGCGATGCCCCCAAGAATTGCCAGGCTAATAAGGTAGATGCAGAGATTGCTAGGCACCACGGCAATGGGTCTCAACTATGGAGCTACACCGAACACAATGACGGGTGCTGCTTCCTCATCCAAGATGCAATCACCACTAGTCCCCCCCCCCCCCTTTGCCCTGGGCATGAGCCGGCCGGCTGCTGTGGCCCGGGGTGTTGTATGTGTGGTGGGTGCGGTGCTCCCATTGGGATGTGGGGTTGGGGGTCTGGTGACACTCTGCGTTTGTGCCTTGTTCGTTGGCGGCCGTCTTCATCCTTTGGCATCTACGGCATTTGAGGAGCTCAAACGTTGTCATCTTTTCTCATCTAGGGCATCCATAGAGCCCAAACGCTTTCATCTTGGTTGGTGTCAGATTGGTGTCTATGGCAAAAGAGAGAGAGAGAGAGAGAGAGAGAGAGAGAGAGAGCATATTTAGGAGCATAGGCCTTGGGGTTGAAGGCATTGAATCACACCATTGCTTCCCCGAGTGTCGCGTGGCAGAGTGCCTTTGATGCCGCCAGAACAAGAGCATCCACGGCTGACCGAGGTGATGTTTGCTCAGTGGATGCCAGGCCATGCCCCTTTTGTTCACGTGCTTGTTGCCGGTTAGATCGCATGTTGTGCACCATGGTGTAGTGCTGCAAGAGCAAGCCCTGCTGCATCTAGAATGGCGGACGTCCATTCACTTGTGCCAACCCAGGTATGGCCTGGCAGTCCCGGACGAGTCCGTGAAAGTTCGGCCTCATCCCCATCACGGGCGATAGAGTTGGGGGCAGTGTGCTGCTGCGCAACACACTTTCCAGGGGCACCATTGATACTTGGAAACTATCATCTCTATTTGTAGCGATGTGCCCAGTCTCGGAGCATTTGGCAAGGTTAATTCTAAGGGGGCTCTCGGTAAAGGGGACTTCCCAAATCTCTTCAGGCACCGAGGGCTGTCCTCATGGTAAGGTAGAGGGGTCTGAGGGGTCTATTGCTGAGGCAAGGAGGTCATCTAGGCACATTGGTTGCAGGTTGTCATCTATAGCATTCCCCGAGGTGACCGCTAGTGACCACATAGGCTTCACTGGTGAGGGGAAAGGGCACTCTTCTAGCTGGAAGTAGCTGCATGCGACGAGCATGGCATATCTGAACCCCCCTCAAGAGTTGCATGTTTTGGGTGCCCGTGTTGCAGACTAGGTCCATTGAACACCATGGCCGGGGCACACCCACACACAACACACAAGCGATGTTTCCCTAAGACACTCCCGGGAGCCTAAACCACCCCGACCACACTGAGACGGGAAGGTAGCGCAAGCCTAAGTAAGGGGGTCAGGCCTCAGAGCTAGGGACTCATGTGGGTCCACCCCTTGGATGGTCGTGTGCAGTGACCACCGATGGTTTGGACGATGTGTCTCATACGCGTGCCTAGGGCCCCTGCATTAGCCCTGGTGTCACAACTTTGCTACTCGAGGGCAGTACATTTTTAGGTCATTGCTGGATGGTCAACCACGTAGCTGGCTGCCAACCCCCCATAGAGGCGGACAATCCAAAGTGACGTCCTCCAACAAGGAGCCTCTCAGCAGCCTAGAGCACAGAAGAACAATAACACAAGACACCCACCATATCACCACCCCGATAAACACGAGCAACCAGTCTTTTTGCAGATTTGGAGACATGTGCAGAAGCGCCGTGTGCCCCTAGCATAACCCAAACAACAGTGGGGCAACCCAACAACAACCATGGGAGGAAGGGAGCTACAAACCGTCCCTCCCTCAAAACACACCAGCGGTAGTGAGTGCACCAACCGAAGGGAAAAGAGCACCAAGCTTGGAAGCATGCACGCAGCCAACAAACTAGATATAGGGCCGCCCCACACATGGCTATGGGGTGAGCCCTGGAAGGGCGCAGTGCAACACACAAGGGGATCGCACAAAGCGAGCACCGAAGCAACCACCAAACACGGCACATGCCAAACGCGCCATCGGCAGCCAAGCCTCCCCCTTCCTCTGCAAGAGTTCTTGGGCTGCACCCTACACGCACAGGGATGCCCACCATGGGGGTGGCAGCAAGGCCGTGACGAGCCCACTGAGTGTGGGACATTCCACATCATGCAGGGACACGAACTCCTTGTATAGGGAGACAAGCGGACGGGGCAGGGGTGGGAGCGCACGGGCGTCATCAACGAGCGCGGATGGAAAGGGGAAGGAGCAACACAGCCAGACAAGACACATGCACCGCACTAGGAGGGACAGGGGAGAGTGCAGCGGACGAGGAAGAGAGGGGGGGCAGCGAGGCAAGGGAGGCAGCAAGGACGGCGGGGGAAATCGGAACCCCGAAAGAGGAGGAGGGGAGAGCGTGCCTATGGGAGACAACAACAACATACAAGACGGCTTGGCGAGCTAGCCCTGTCGCTAACGCGTGCCAAGGCAACCCCTGCTCAACCGGCATCACGTGGGGGGTGTCTCCCGTAGCCCAAACGGGGCTGTTTTCACGACATGGGATGGAGCCCATCAGGGGCGGACCAGCCATGAGGGGCGAGGGGATGACCAGGGTGCCCCACACCAACATCAGCAGCCCACCCAAAGGCGCCCAGCCCCCCCCCCCCCCCAACCCCACCCAAGGCAGGGCGGTCCTTAAGGGACCAGATTTTTTTTTTTTGCTAAGGACCGCCCTTAAGGACCGCCCCAAGGGACCACCAACCGCCAACTGCCAACCGCCAACTGCCAACTGCCAACTCCCATCAACCGCCAACCGCCACCAGCCGCCAACCACCAACCGCCACCAACCGCCGCCAACCGCCAGCGGCGACCAACCGCCAACTGCCAACCACTGCCAACCGCCACCAACCACCAATCACCAACCACCAACCGCCGCCAACCACCACCAACCGCCACCAACCGCCAGTTGCCAACTGCCAACCGCCAACCGCCGCCAACCGCCAACCGCCAACCGCCACCAACAATGGTTGAGCACTTGGAGTGCCCGCGGGCTTTTTAGGGAAAACTGATTCCGGAACACTTTTTTTTTGGCCGTTAAGGACCGCCCTGACCCAAGGTCACTCTCACTCCACCCAGTTTGCCCCTCTGCGCTTGATCACACAATGGGGAACAACGCCACGTTCAACCAAGAGTGGGACCCACACAGGTATCCGGCCAGGAAACCCACCATGATAGCTGGGGGCTGTGGTCCGGATGTGCGCACAACACCCGCAGAAACCATGAAGGTACACGCAATGCCCACTTGCACTATGGGGATATGTGGAGTAATTGGGCGTCGCGCACATGGCAATGTGGTTAGGTAGGTGGTGCACGACTAGGACAGGGTGGAACAATTGGGCCTCATGCACACAGAAACGGTGGTGGACCACCTAAATGCGGAGGGAATTGGGTAGCACAAGCCGTAAAACGACCCCCACAGCTAGTAGCACCACCCGAGTCCGCCAAGTACTGGGATCCACAAACACGGAAACTACACCACAAGGAACACAGGCCGCAACGGCCGTTAGAAAGCATTGACCTGACACTACACGCGACGGGAGGAGCGGGTGACTGCCACGGGCCCCATAAAGAAACTGTACGACAAGAATGCGGAGGGCCGTTTTACGGCTTTGGTTGCCCAATCCTCTCCGCATTCTGGCCGTACAGTTTCTTTACGCGGCCCTCGACAGTCACCCATTCCTCCCTTCGCATGCTGCATCAAGTCAATGCTTTCTAACAGCCGCTGCGGCTTGTGTTCCTCGTGGTGTAGTTTCCGTGTTCGCGGAGCCCAATACTTGGCGTATTGGGGGTGTACTGGTGGCTATGGGGGTCGTGTTACGGCTTTTGTTGCCCACTCCTCTCCGCAGTCTGGTCGTACAATTTCTTTATGGGGCACTCGGCAATCAACCGTTCCTCCCTTCACGTGCTACATCAGGTCAATGCTTTGTGACGGCCGCTGCGGCATGTGTTCCTTGTGGTGTTGTTTCCATGTTCACGGAGCCTGGTACTTTGCTTATTGGGGGTGTGTTGGTGGATGCGGGGGTCGTTTTACAGCTCCGTACCGCCGGAGTCATCCAAAGGGGGCAATGACGCCCAGCGCTTCACTGTGGACGACGTGGTGATGACAGTCCCTGGGTCAGGTCCGGAACTGCAATTCCCGGCGCATGAATACTGCAATCGCCATGTGTACAAGGCGTTTCTTGTGGGTTTCGGCGCCGAGGCCATCTTGGATGGCCCGAGCAACGCCGCGTTGAGCGACTGTGCGGTCCGAGGGGGATACCGGAAGTTGATTGGGCGGCCCCTTGACTTCAATTGGGAAATCTGCAGTCATACCAAGCAGTCCGAGGAACTGACGGCCACCGATTTCGACGCATTGGAGCCCAAGGTTCCCGCGCATCAAAGCGCGGACGCAGGCCCGGCGTTGCCAGAGGATGCGGCTGCCACCGCGGATCGTACGGGGGCGCGCGGCGACGCCCCAGTGGACGCCGACCCATCGTACACGGCGGTCATCCAACACTTCTCGCTGTTCTCGAAGACGTCCTAGATGATGCCTGTCCGGGAGGTGTGTGCCGACCAGTCGTTCGAGGTAGCACGTGCTCTGGCTGTCGCCGGTGCTGAGCAACCAGAAGTCGCCGGGCCAGCAGGGGCAGGCCACGATGCGGCGGAGCGTGCGGCATCATTGGAGCTTGGATGCATTACGGCTGGCTGATCGTGTTTGAAGGAGTTGTGAGGATTGTTAAGACAGTGTTGCTTGGCTCCCTTGCCCCGGTGTGCGGAGGTAGATGGGCCATGCTGCACATACACGTTGGGCCGTGTACAGTTGTTCCTGGGTGGCAGTGGTGTGGAGCCGAATTGGTGTGTAGGCACGGGGCTGCCTCCAACTTCGGAGATTTCGTTTTTTCCCTGAGGAAGATGCTTCAGATGTGCGTGGGTGGGTGGGTCGGCTGAGGTTGGCCAAGGCCCCAAATGCCCCCCTTTCCCCTCCGGGGGGTCCTGAAGCAACGGCCTCCCGATTTCGATTTGGTCTGGCCCGCAGACACACAGCCCCCCCCCCCCCCCTCTGGAAGGCTACGAAAGGTTCCACCTACACGTTCGCTTGGCTCACCTTCGTTAGCCCCCCCAGCCCCCCTGATCTCTGGACGCACTAATCAGGTTGGGATATTGTTCCGTTGAGGTCAAACAAGTCTGGCAAAAAGGCGGGGGAGACGGGCAGGGGCCTGAAGAGCGCCAAAATGTGCCGCCGTCCGTTGACCTCGGCTCGACGGTTGGGGGGAGACCAACTCCTTTGTGCCTCTGCTGCCATGTTGCGTCGCTAAGGCCCCTTGGCAGCCCAGCGATGTCATATGGCGCACAGACTAACTGTTGCAGCTGCTTTTTTTTGGGGCGCGGTGCGCGGGTGCTGTTGAGGTCTGCAGTTGGAATGTGTTGCTGGGGGCTGTGGACCCCCCTCCCCCCAATAATCAATCATCCAATGGTCGTGGGTACCCTGACTCCAGAAGGGGAAGGGGCGGTGCCGCGCACAGAAGGGCGGCTGTGGGGGATCCCACAGGGCACGGGTGATGTGGTCCAGACATGAGGTTATAGCCGTGAATACACACTGTGACCTTGAGGGTGAAGCGGTGGATGCTGCTCAAAGCTGGTGAGGCTGCTGCCGCAAAACCTATTTCACAAGCACCAAAACATATCAAATACCAAAATACCATTGCCACCAATGAATATTTGCTTTGCATCCACGTGTTTCAATTCTTCTTCAGGATGGTCATTCGTGGGCATGGGTGGGATGCGTAAACGTTGCATTTGTTGTCGGAGTTTAGCAAATGCAGTGGTAAACTGTCCTCATCCCTTGTTTACAAGTGCCAGGACCGAGCCACAGGCACACCCCGGATAGCGCGAGGCAAAAGCCATGGGCTCCCAGAGTGAATCCAGCTGCTGGCCACAGGACATAAAGCCTTGCATCCGAAGCCAAACTGCTTGAGAGGGAACATTACTAGCCATTTGGTGCGACACTGTCTCTCAGCGCACCAATGATACAGTGGCCCTGACGTACATCCATCCTTCTTCTGACCAGGGCCAGTGGCCTGGGCGCGTCTCTTGGCCCCTCTGCCCCCTTCTGTGAGGCTGCCATAACTCGGCCATGGTACGGCGTGGGGTGACGACCGAAGGACAAACAAAATAAAACAGGAGAAACCAGTGAACAATGGCAGTCATCAAGGGTCAGCGTTTGGGGCGCCGAAATGTTTCTGACAGCCAAAAGGTTGCACAGGGCATCCGTGGGGGGGGGGGGGGGATGTTCGCCCTGTCAAAGGTAGAGACTGCATGGCACAGACCTTGGCTCCTGTTCTGGCAGTGATGCACACAAAGGCACATCTGCACAAAAAGGGCTTCCGAACGACAGAACTTACGACAAAATACTTATGACTGCGTGGAAGACAGCCAACAGGGAAACCGGCGGAAAGGTAGAGCCGGAGCCGTCCCTGCGAGGCCGAGGCAGTCATGCAGATATCTTTCATAGTAGGGTATCCATAATAAGCTAGTTATTTCTGTTGGCCCAATAACATTAAAGCAGAGGCTCATCAAGACTGAATTACATAAAGCGAAAACCCAAGTTATTTCAGGCGTTGACAAAAAAAACCACTTACCCCCCCCCCCCAATACATATATAGCCTCATCGCGCGCGAACTTTCCCAGTAGCCTAGCGGACCCCCAGCATGTGAGAAGCCTCTCCGTAGCATAGTACGCTTTCATCTCCTCAACGCTTACCCTTCGTCTCCCAAATCACCCCTCACATCATCAGTTCCACGATTATGTCGTCATCCCCGAAATCTGTTCCCTTCAACTTTACGAACGACAGCGCCATGATGATCGCTCATGAGCGGTTTTTAGAAAGTTCACGATCTGACGCTCTCTTCCATGACCCTTTCGCCAAGGCCATGGCTTCTGACAAGGGAGAGGCTCTGTCGGCAAACTTTGGCGCAAATTGCGCGATCTTTAATTTAACGGATTGGCCTGAGTTTCATAAGGTCTGGACCTCAGTAAGGACGAAATTCATCAATGACACTGTCTTGGCGCTTTCATCCACCGGCGGCTTCAGGTCCCTCGTCAACCTCGGCGCTGGCTACAACACAAGGGCTTTCCACCTCAAATGCTACGAAAATTTCACGAACGGAGCGTACGAGGTCGACATGGCAATCGTGAATGAGCAGAAGGTCACAATCCTTCGCGACTTTCTCGGATCTCCAACCCCGCTTTGCCCCACCAATAATGTCAACCTGGATTTCTTGAGTGAGACTTCACTGGCGAAGGCTCTTGGAGAGACCTCATTTGACGCCAGTCAGCCGGCCATATTTCTGTCGGAAGGCCTCATCATGTACCTCGGCGAGGTTGGCAAAAAAAAAATTAATACGCGAACTGAGCGAGGTAGCCGCTCCTGGCTCGAAGCTCATTTTGCAATTCATGGAGGACGAGAAGAACAACTCTTCGCATGCTCTCAGCCAGGAGGATTGCAGCGCGGCGTTGACGGAGGGAGGATGGGACGGCATCGAGTACTTTCGATTTGGCGACTCTACCTTGAACTATAACCGTTTCCCCACGGACCGGTTTGGGCCTCAGTCGGCGTTCTCATTCTGCACCGCTTCTAAGAAATAAGGCGTACTGTAATAATAAGGAAGGCGAACTGTAGGTAAAGCTGGTGTGGGGGGGGGGGGGGGGTACCAGGAGCGCGATAGATTCAATGAGGGAAGTGGTGAGTTGTGTATAATGCGGGAAGCAGGAGTGTGGAGAAGTTAACGCGTCGGCGGCGATAGGTGTAGGAAATTCGGGTTCGATTATTGGATGGAGAGATGCGCTGGTGAGTGAGAGAGGGAGAGGAAATACACATTTTGAAGGATTGAAAGACTGTAGTGTTGGAATATATATTTAACTTCTAGCCAACTGACCACTCTGTCTTGTACAGACACAACAGCGCATCAACACACCATGCATCAGCATTCACGCTCAGTGGGGCAGTCACCGGCCGACAACGATCCAACAAAGCTGCGCCCGTGGGCAACTCAACAACGCTGCATTGCTAGACGAACTGCAAGCCATTGCAACTGCTGAAAGTCACAGGTGCACAACTTTGCAGAGAGAAGCGCGGCTTGCGCCAAAAACAAAATGCACGCGACCTACACCAGAAAACAAGTTAGCGATCTACACCTGACACACAAGCATTATACAGGTGAGCGCTTCAGCAGGTGAGCACAAAGCCATATGACACACTGACTGGCCACATCCCTGTGCATGAGTACCGCTTGCTCTGGGGGTTATATGGGTGCGTCTCCAAGTGTAAAAATAAACAAGCCCGGGCTTCGTAGGACAGAACCTGTACGACAAAAGTTGGCGATGCACGGTCCCCAAGACAGCTCCTGGCATCAAGGATCAGAGCTGTCTGGTTCTACAACTATCCCAGACTGGCCTTTGTCTATATTGCGGGCCGATCAGCCATGCCCCCTACACAGCCGTACCGTGCGCGTGGAAGGGTCTGCACAGCGGGTCCCCTGGAATCAGCCTGCATTCCCAGTGACTGTAATGAGGATATATCTGTGCAGATATAGCAGACATGAGGGTATAGCCATGCGTGCACGGCTACGCACACTCTGTTCAGTCACCTTTTTCGGTCG
Organism: Eutreptiella sp. 'Long Island Sound 2002'; assembly: GCA_964036045.1. Classification (NCBI taxonomy): domain Eukaryota; phylum Euglenozoa; class Euglenophyceae; order Eutreptiales; family Eutreptiaceae; genus Eutreptiella; species Eutreptiella sp. 'Long Island Sound 2002'. The sequence goes on from OZ038381.1 coordinate 174,536,103, forward strand.
CTCTATGCGGCCACTGTATTTGGCCGCACTATTCGGCCACTATCCGGTCACTCTACATTGTATATATGAACAATCTGGCATGTTTGTTTTGCAGATTGCACGTCCAATATGCTACATGACAAGTTTTTTCCTTTCCTCAGGGTGGGGGCCTAAGATCTTGATAAAACGCTGCAGGGAGTCATGAATTGCCAAACAGTTTGGTGGCTGTCTCCTGCTCCGATCCTGCCACCCCTCCCCATCCCACCTCCTTTCTCACTCCCTCTGGCCGATGCCTGACTGAAGAGATTTTTTTCTCTGCGGGTATGCAAACATTTTCCAGAGCTGCCAGCAGCTGACACTTAAAACCGTTGATGGTTGACGGATGGCCGCAGTTGATTCAACATCAGCGGTTGCTGGGCGACCAGCGCTTTCTATCCACTAGCCATTGCCAATGCACAGGCAGCTACGCATGAGCATGTGCATGGGTATACAATGGCCAAGCAGCACAACCATTTGCCCACAAGTGGTGATGTGCACTGCTACATGCAACACTTGGTGTGTTTTGAATTGCAATTTAAATCCCACTACAATGATGGAGGAAGCACGGTTCATCTTCTATTATGTTGCTATGCGGATCATAAACAATGCGGATCATACCCATCATTGGTTCAGTTTGTCATATTGCACACTTGTGCTGCATTGTTTCCATGTGAGCTCGCCCAAGGTGGCCCTGGCAGAGCCTGGGGCAGCCCTCCCTAGATTCTGTGTGTTGTCCTCAGCAAGGGGCCTTATACAAAATTTTCATTTCTACGGACCAGCGTTTCAGCCACCAAGAGGGCCGATAGCGATTTTAATGCCCCATTGGCCCAGCCCACCCCACAAGTTGGCACACAACTGTCACTTGGGACCTGTTGAGGTGATTCCACATCAGCTACGCCCACATCCTTGTCTCACGGTCTCACACAAAGTACGGCAGGCAGGAAAAATGCAAAATCCAAGTTTGATGGTTGGTATTGCTCTTCACCGTGTCTAAAGACTATGTTAGGGTGATGAAAGCCACCTTAGCCCGGCCCAGTTCAAGGCATCGAATAATCAACAACAAAGCCAACCAGAAAGGATAGACAATGCGTGCAGGTGGCTCATCAAATTTACCTATTTCCAGGTTAGTTGTTTGCATCTTCATAAAAGATGATGACTCTTGGTGCAATTGTTGCCTAGATTTCTGAACCCTTAGAGGCCACCGGCCAAGGATTGTCACGGGTTATTGCAAAAGTGTTTCAAACGTTTGAGGCCTCCGTTGAAGCAACTGTGCCCCAAGTGCGAAGATCGAAACCAATGGACGAACAGCAATTTTGTGCATCGCCATGCATTCAATCGCCCGAATGCAATGTTGTTCCTTGGTGGGAAGGGATGTAGAGTTGCACGCCACATGTGAGGGGTGGAATCGCCGATTTGTGGGCCACGCATGCCCCATTTGCATTAGATTTTTTGTGTGGCGGATCGATGCATGCTTATGTCTGAAGCCAGTCTACCACCTGCCGTGGTCCTTCCTCCACCAGCTCCACCCCCTCCTCCAGCCCCACCCCCTCCTCCGCCGCCGTTGCGCCCCGCATGGCCCACGACATCAAGTATTGCCAGTGGGACACCAGATCTTGGGGTCCTAGTAGCATGCAACGGCAACGCGATCCACCGGAAGATGGCCACGTTGCAATGGCGTGGGAAGGGCATTTCCAATGAGACATACACCTTACAAGTATCGCTTGCGTGCCTCGATGTTCGGAGCCAAATGGATTTCCGTCTTGGTGTTTTGCTGTGTAACACCCAACGATACGATACCTACCCCAAATCTGTGATGTCGTTTTGGTGTGGCATGGCATGCCCTCGTTAGCGTAAGAATGGTTTATTCGTCAGGTCTTCGGAGGGAAGGGTGGCCAGACTTCTGTGCCAGGGTTGCAGGTGGGCTCCTCACAACGATAAAGCATCTTGATGCGAGGGAGATGCTGGGCTGGCCAGCGCAACCACAAGTGGTATCGACCCAGGGGGAAGCCTACGAAGGAGGAGGAGGAACCTCCCACGGCTCGGTATCGTCCCCGCAGCGACCGTGCATCTGCCCTGCACTCCCGTCATTTCCGGCATCTCCCACGCATTCTCGGCATCTCCTCATACCCCCGTTTGTGTTGCAGGTCGGTGGGCAGCAGTTGCAAATCAAGCAAATCCTCAACTCAGAGTTGGCCGGTATTGGGACTGGGGGCATGGTATGGGATGCAGCAGTGGCCCTTTGCATGTACCTGCACAAGCGCTTCGCTGATACGGACGAGTTGAAGGGGAAAAGAGTCATTGAAGTGGGAAGTGGAACCGGCATTGTGGGCATATGCTGCGCGGTACTCGGTGGTGATGTGGTAATAACGGACATGGGGCCAATTTTGGATTTGATGCGACACAACCAACAGGTGTGGCACGCCGTTGGAAAGAGCTGGAAGCAGAGTTGTGCCCGGGCAATTTGGTTTGGGGCCAGAATGGTGGGGGTGCCCACGGCCGCAGGAGTTGCAGCGGTTGCAAGCGGTTGAGAAGCATTTTGACCTGAAAAGAAAACCACCTTTTCATTCTTTTTGCACTTCAAAGGCAGCGTGCCCAGGTTCCAGTTCAACTGGTCACCTCACTCCGCCACCGTCATCACTACCCAAACGACCGTGACATTCATTCACTCCTCCGTCAGGAAAATTCTGGGCAGAAACAACCTCCAATCGCGACTCCCAGGTGGCCGCGGACACCAGCGTCGACTCTCACCGCCACAAGCATTTCCTCAAATCTCACACATCACCTCCAACAAAGCTCCGAATGTCGTCGTCCATTCAGGGGGCTTGCGATCTTTAACTCGTGTCTGTCGATTTTGGGGTGCTCGTAGACAACGAGGTTTCCAGGGCTGCCATGGAGCTTGGTGTCGGACGAGAGGTCGACACCTTGCTAACCTTCTTACAGAGGCCTTTTTGAGGCTCTTGAGCAAGATTATCGCCTAGGCAGCTTTCGTGGGAAGTGCCATCACAACGCAACATGGTAGCCCCATTTGTTGCCTGCACTTGCAGGCTACGGAATTTTTCTCATGGGTCGCATCTCGGGGGCAGACAATGGTTGAAGGTTGAACGCTTCTGTGGTGCAATGATTCCAAGGTTCCCAGATGAAGGCCAAAGTGTAGCATTTTCAGTTTGCCATGGGCTATACTCAGTGAGAATTTGCATGGGATGCTGTTTCCTTGTGAAAATGTCCCCTACATCCTCCGTGCGTCTGAAGCAGCCCTCCTCGTTTTTTCACCTCAAATCCATGGCCCAAAAACTTCAAAAAGGAGTGAGGCCTGGAAAGGCACACTCCCACTCCCTTTCCCTTGTGGACACATAGAGCCTGTGCCTGGCTGGTGCCGATGCTAAACGTCATGCAAGCCTCTTGCGCTCTCCCCCAAGCCTTGGCCAGGGCTTTGCGCATCACTGCCTTCAACCGTAGGCCAACACCGAGGCCTACTGCCACGCCGGGACTGTGCGAGTGATGGAGTATGAATGGGGCGTCCACGAGCACCAGCTGCAACCCCCGTTCGATGTGGTCCTTGCTTCCGAGTGCATTGTCCCGAAGCTGTACCCCATCGAGCCGTTTGTGGAGGCCCTGGCGCGCCTCAGCGGGCCTCAAACGCTGGTGTTGGTGGCGATTGAGTTCCGGCTGTGGCACGAGTACAACCCGGCGCACCGCTTCGAGGAGCTGTGCCTTGAGAAGGGGATGCGGGCGATGGTGGTGCCGGCCGGGGACATGCACGAGCAGTACCAGGCGGATGACATTTGGATCTGGTCAATCGCACCGGCAGAAACGGATTGACCTCGGCCGTCGGATTGTTGGGGGGGTTCTGGTCACGGGTGGTGGGTGGGTGGGTGGGGGGGGGGGCTCCAGCCGGGCCAGCCGGGCACTCAGCCCCAAGGGAGCCAGCTGGCCGCGTAGCTGTGGCGAGGCCTGCCCCAGTCCGGCGGCCGGCCGGTTGGCCGCATTGTACAACCACCTCGTCGAAGTACCACTTCAAAGCCCCCATCCCACCTGGAAGCACGGGGCCCAAAAAACTTGGGTGATTTGTGAGTTCTTGGGTGTCTGGTCTGAGTCTGAGTGACCGGGTCAGTCTTTCTTCTGGTGCGCATCCCAAATCACATTTGTGTGCGTCCGGTGTAGCCCAACTTTCTATTTGCGGACCTGGTGTGGTACGTATCCCATAACCTTGTGCGTGCACCGGGGGTGTATCCATGTGCATTCACATGTCTGTCCAACGTCTGCACACGTGTCTTCAGGCACCTACCCCAATGTGTGCCCACCTGTCCGAAGGTGCCATGAAGCAAACACAATTGCAAGTACTCTCAAAGACCCAATCCTGCGAACAGACCAAGATGCACCCCTTTGTCTTCACATACGTGTGCATCGGGTGTGTATCTCATGTGCATCCCAAAACAAAGTTTTCTGTACGGGGGTGTGCATCCCAGACAAGGTGTGTATCAGGAAGCAAAAGGATACACATCAGAAGAAAGTCTGTCCCGGGTCAGTGTGGGTAATGGAGCCTTGTTCTCTGGTTTCCAGCGCTGTCCCACAGGCCTCCCCGGTGATGGGAACGCCGTCGGACTGCATTTTGCCCGTGGGTGGACCAAGGGATGGGCAACAGGTTCCCGGTACTGCCAAGCGAGGACGCCGTCCCGAAGACCACAAGGGCCCGTGGCCTGCGATGCACCAGAGCCCGGCAGACAATCCCCGACTGAGGCCTGCATCCCTCCCAGTGCACCTAGAAAGGATACCTTGCAAGTTTGCGTTTTGGTTGGCACTGAATGTGTAGTTGTGATTCGGTTCATATGTAGCAGCGCTGGGTCGAATCCCCGTGCCGGATTGCGTCCTTCCCACCTTTGGAGCAGGTTGGGACTGCTTTCGACTCGAAGATTGATTTCCATTTAGTTTTTCATCAGAAGCAACTCTCTGGTCAGTGACTGCACCGCCGCACATGAGTGCCTGCATCTTGTGCCCCCATCTATCCGAGAAGGAACACCATGCCTATCCGTACCCCTTGCAGTGCGTCTAATCGTGCCCCATTCCCGCTTCTCACCTGGACTGAGCATCCTGACCATAATCGGAACCACTGCTGACTACACATGGAGCCTGCATAGCGGGCGCTTGCGACAATAGTAGCCATTGGCATACAGATTCAGAATAGCGAGTTTCCGAACCCGACCCACCAAAACTGCCTGGCTTGCAGCACTGGGCTGTCATAGGCGCTCTAGCCGTGCATGTCCACAAATGTCTTGTCCTGTCCCAACGAATTTTTGGTGTTCGGACCGTACACAGTTACTGATCTCTACTTCCGCCTGGCCGGCAGGTGTGGTACATGGCGGTTGCAAGGGAACTGGCAGTTGCATGAGGCTGACCCATGGTGGTTGGAGGGTAACCCCCCCCCCCCAAATCCCCGCGGGGGTTTTGTTGGTCTGGCATTCCACAGGGGTCCACAGGGGGGGGCGGGATACCGGGGGAGGGGGGGTATTAGGGTTGGATTGTCAAGATACCACGTGTTCTATTGTCTGAATCCCAGAGCTGAGCTCCCAGCCAAGTGCATGAAGCAAGCCACAATTGATGCATTTTTCCAGCCAATAGCTTCTGCCAGCTCTAGCTCTGGCCCTTCCTTTTGCTAGGGCAGTTGACTTCTTTCAAGTAACTGTGTGTGACCTGGGAAACCAATCCCAACCTGGTGTAGTGCATGTTTTGTGTACTCAGTTCCCAGGCAAAGGAGGGTGGTTTTATGATGTGGAATTTCTGGCGCCCTGGAAGGGGTGGGTGAGATTTGGGGGGGGGTATGGATTTGGATGTGGATTTGGTTGCCGATTGTAAGGCTCACAGGACAACTGGGGTGTGTGGCCACCCCGACGACTCTGCATATCCGCTGGCCATGCCATATGAGATGCACTCCCCGGGCCCTCAACGGACAAGATTGCAAATGGGTGTTTAAGCGGTGGTCCATTTTGAGGTGCAAATGAGCCGTTTTTGAGCCTATTTTCAGGGCAATCGTCCTGAAAGTCCAGGACGATCATTTGTGTGTCATGTAGGCGTCTCCAATCCATGCCCACCTGGAAATCGGTGAAGTCCTCACTGGTAGAGCCCCATTCACGGGCCGGCTGGAATTCCGCGGAGATAAAGCACGGGTCCCCCTCCATTGGTTACGGGGTCCATGCAGAAGAAAGAAATTTCGGTCCGCCACCTCCAGTGGGAGACCCAGCTGGGTCACCCATATCAAGAATTGCGACTAGGACCGAACTGGGTCTTTATGGTTCTGCCGAAGCTGGTTGAAAAAGGGCTCATTTTCACCTCAAAATGGACCACCTCATGGCACCATGGCGTGAGAGACGCCTTATTCAACACCCATTTGCAATCGTTTGACAGCCCAATCACCCGCAATAGAATATTTCCCCCAATTGTGCATGATGCTTTGTCATTGTTATTTTGCACCGTACCATGCCCCATGTATGCACTGTGTTAGTGTTGTTCTTGCCACCGCAGCACAATCTCTTTGTCATGGTCGCCTGCTGGTGTGATGGTCGCGAACACTCCCTTCAGAATGTGGGCAGTATGTGGCCATTAATTATGATGTTATGGTGTAATTATGATGTTACTCACATCCGTACCCAGGACAATTACACCATCCTCTGGAGACCTCCAAGCGACACCATTTTGAGGGCTTGTAAGGGGAGACCATCAGCCCTAGTTTTAGTCCAACAGCGGGCATGGTGCACATACGGTACGCACGCGGTGCAGATACTTTCCTATAAGGTGCCATCCATAGACTCCTCCAATTTGGAACTAACCTTTGATCTGAATATTTTGGAGCATGCCACTCTCCCCTGCACCCTGCACACAGCACGGTTTTGGCCAAATGGAACCATGCACTCCCCTCCAAGACAAACCTAGGTGGCGGAATTGCTCAAGCCTGCCTGCAATGAGCTATCACTGCGGTCCAAACAGGGATGGGCGCTATGGTTGGCCAGGCAAGCACACTGGGGGTATTGGTGTGAGGTTAAATTGGGTGTGGGAACACTTTTGTCCCCCCCCACCCCCACCCCGCCCCTCCTCCAACGAAGTCTTCGTTTCTTGCTTGAACGCCTGCCGACGGTCCCTTTGTCTCAAAATGGTGGACCGAGGGCTCAATGGGCACCACATTGCATTGTGCCTTTGAGAGGGGGATGTGCGATGTTATTCATGTGGCGTGTACCGCTCCATGGGGCACCCGGTGCATTTTCCCAGTGCATTTTTTTCGGCATGTCCGATCATGGGCCGCCCCATGCAGAGGGGTACCGTTCAGAGATGCCCAATGCTGAAGACGCTGCCGGCGATGCTGCCGAGTCCCAACAGCTTTTCAGCCTCTCGATGGGCCCAACCCAGGCTGAGGACGAATCGCAAGGCAGTCTCGGTGCCTCACTGTCGTGCGCTGAACCAGTGACTTCCGTTGATGTGCCTGCCGACACCGAAAGCCAATGTCTGCTCTCCGAGGGTATTGCTGCAGATGCACTGCCGAGTGACGGGACGAAGGCAGCTGCACTGCTGGACAGCGAATGCGGGTCAGTGGCCCGTGCTGAGGAGACGGCAGAGGCAACAGCCGCTGGTAGCACCCATGCGGGTGCATTGACGAATGGTGAAGCTGATGGAGAGGATCGGCATGACCGCAATGCTGCCGAAGCCGTCGAGTCCCGAAGTGATGCACAGGAGCACAGCACTGACCAAACGCAACAAGACCGAGTGGCTCAGATTGTCGCCTCCGTCACTTTGGCCGCCACAGTGGAATCCAATGATCAAGCCGGTGGAAGTCACAGGGATGATGGGAAAATGTCTGACGAACCGCCCGAAGAACTGTCGGCAGAAGTGGCGTCTGCGACTGCGATGGCTTTGGATGACACCGGCACTGAGACCGTGGAGCTGTCGGCACAAGTGGCGGAGATCATGGCGTCTGCGAACGCATCAGCGTTGGATGACACCGGCACTGAGACCGTGGAGCTGTCGGCACAAGTGGCGGAGATCATGGCGTCTGCGAACGCGTCGGCGTTGGATGACAAGGATGCAGGTGTTGAACAGGAGGTGCAGGAGGTTGCAGCTGACAACCCCCAGGAGGATGGGCCTGTCAGCATCCAGTCGCCAGAAGAAGCAAGCTTTGAACCCAGTGCCAACCTTTTTCCCACGATGGAGACTCAGGCCGCAGAGATGGAGACAGAGGCGGTGGAGATGGAGACAGAGGCAGTGGAGATGGAGACAGAGGCGGTGGAGAAGGAGACAGAGGCAGTGGAGGTGGAGACAGAGGCGGTGGAGATGGAGACAGAGGCTGCTGCAGCACAGTCCAAGGAAAGCGATGCGAGCAGCTCTGCCACGTCATCGTCCGATGCCAGCGACGCCAGCCAAAGCATGGACGAGGAGGAGATGAAGAGGATCTACCAGAGGGAGATCATGATGCAGATTAAGAAGATTGTGAGGAAACTAGGGCTGGACAGGCTTACCCCAACCACCTTCTCCTCGGCGATGCGGTCTTACTTCAAATGCGACCTGTACCAAACGGAGTGGCGCGCCTTCGTGAATCAATCCCTCGATGCCTGTCTCCAGGAGCTGGCCACGAGCCCTGCGAAAAGGCACGGGCCTGCCCGCCCCAAAGACCCGACGAAGCCCAAAAAGGCCAAGAACGCGTTCAATTTCTTCGTACAAACGTACACCCAGCAGCTCCAGGCTGCCCAAGAGCTGCCGCCACGCACTGAGCTACTGCAGCGCGCGGCAGCAGAGTGGCGCGGCTTGTCAGAGGACCAGAAGGTGCTTCGCTGTGCTGAGAGGAGGTCATGCTAGCGCAGGAGGGCCGGTGGGGGGTAGGGGAAGGGTCTGGGCTGTTTCATGGGATGAGGGTATGAGTGGGTGGGGGGTGTGAAAGACGTCTGGGAAGGCCAGTAAACGTACTGGTACAGCTGCAGTTTTCAAATCAGGCGCCTCTGTCATCAGACACGCAGTAGGACGTCACCCCTCCCTTCGAAAATCAGTGCAAGTGCAGTACAGAGTTACAGTACAGGGGCAGAATAGGGCGGGAGGGGGTTGGAAGGGGGGGGGGGGGGGGCTTACTTACGGTGAGAGTTCACCCAGGTCCAACAAATTTTGGGTGAGTTGAGGCTGAGAGTTTGATTTAGCCCTACCTTGACCCCAAGTAAGTGTCCTGCTTTCCTTTCAAATCCCTGCCCCACTTGTTTCAACTGTTTTAACACCCCCTCCCCCCCTCTTGCCCCTGGACATCAAGCAGCAGGCATGCAATCACTGGGGGATGTCGAGCTTGCAAGTCACGGGGGGGGGGGGGGGGGCAATAGAGCCCCCAAAATCTGGGGGGCGTTGGGAAAAGGGCTCAATTGACAGGCACCATTAATCAGTTATTATAAACTCTGGCGCCGAAAATCACCTCGAAGAGGGTTGTTAGATCAATCGCAGGCGCGTACGCCATATACCCCCCTTTTTTGGGGTCATTCGCGTAGGATACCCCAAGATATGGTACCAGATGTCCAACCCCTTGTAAAATCATCATTTTAGGAGAGAAAATGATCCCCCAATGAATTTTTCGATTTTGACCCCCCTACCCCCCCCGTACCCGGGTACCCCTTTTTGGGGGGGTGGGTGGGGGGTGGGGGGGGGTGTCGGGGGGGGGGGGGGTCAAAACTTCTTTCCGTATTCTGGGTGCTGTGTGTGGATTTGGACCCAGGTCCGGGGCAACTTTTTTCTTGTACATGGACCCCCTAACCCATGGCGGGGGTCCCGGGTCCGAACTCCGGGTACCCCCGGTCGCCCCCCCCTATGGGCCCTTGCTGGTGAGGACTTAGCCGTTTTCACGCTGGATAAGGCTGTTTAGTGACACCTGCAAGATTTCCAAAAATTCGAATTTTTCGGAAACCCTTCTGTCGCCCCTGGGATGGGTTTGGGTGATGATTTAGTGACAATACGGGTACTTGAGCACCCATGGGGACCCTCATAGTGGCTGCCAAGCTCATATAGCCCTAGCCATGGCCCCCCCAAAAGCCCTGAAATTGCCGTTGTGTAGGCTGTTTAGTGACACCCGCAAGATTTCTGAAATTCGCCTTTTTCCGAAACCCTTCTGTTGCCCCTGGGATGGGTTTGGGTGATGATTTAGTGACAGTACGGGTACTTGAGCACCCATGGGGACCCACGTAGTGGCCACTGGGCCCGTCTAGCCCGAGCCATGGGCCCCCCGAAAGCTTCAAAATTGCCGTTTGTAGGTGGTTCAATGGCCTTTGGTGTGTGCACAAACTGCTGAAGCAGGTTTCCACCCTCTACAGGTCAAAAATGGAAAAATCACCTCGCAGAGGTTGTTAGATCAAAGCCAGGCAGGCGTATATAGGGGAAAATGCCACATACCCCCCCATTTTGGCCTTTTTGGGCCTATTCGCGTACCCTACCCCAAGGGGTTGAATTGTTAGTTTAACCCCTTGTAAAATCATTATTTTGTCCAATAAACGCATCCCCCAATGAGTTTTTGGTCCGGACCCCCCCAGAACCCCCCCACTTGAAACCCACTTTTTTGAGGTTTTCAAGGAGGGGGGGGGGGGTGGGGGTGGGGGTGGGGGGGGGGTGGGGGGGGGGGGGTCAAAAAATGACCCCCCCTTTTTTGGGTCGAAAATCATGAATCTTTTGGTTTTTTTCGATTTTGAGCCGAAAAAGTGTTTCCGGGTCCCGACTCTATGGGGTTTGTATGGGCGGAGTGGGACGAGCGCTTATGCAGTTTATGCACTTTTCAGCCATTTTTGGTATGTTGGCGGTTTTGGCGACCTCGGTGACCCCGTGGTATCCACTTTGAGGGGTGTGAGTGGGGATGTTGTGACAGTATCTGCCTCCTAGTATACGGAAGGACGTTTCTTGCAGTCTCTAGCCTTGCTTAGGGCCGTTCACAACCCGTGCCAAAAACGCAAAATGGCTCTTTCCACCAATAATGGCTTAGTGAATGGGCTGGTACACAACCTGCTTATGCAGCTTTTTACCCTGGACAGCTCAAAAATCGAAGTTTCCGAAACTTACTTTTTTGACATCGTGATCACCTAAAATGACCATCCAAGCTATGTAAAGCATGTTTTAGGCCGTATTTACGTGTTTTTCACCCGATTTGGGTATTAGGTCCGGGGGGGGGGTCTTCCAAGG